>JAOTOM010004862.1:0-280000 GCA_034440615.1 Ashinkailepas kermadecensis
CAGCACCTACCAGTTACTATTCCCAGCACCTACTCTTTTCCCCGAGGCGCACACCTGAGGAGAACGAAAACAGAAAAATAACAATGGCTTCCTCCCCGGCTTCGTACCTTAGCCGTTGTTTAGACCCTTCCCTCGATAGGTCTTGGGCTGGCCGGGCTGGCCTTAACCTTCATCAGGGCTGGCAGCGACTTGTGTTACATTGTCACAAAACCAATGCAATCGAGATAAGCTGCTCTTTTACCTTTGTCAACAAAGATTTCATCCCATTGGCTGAGTTCAAACCAGTAAGCCAATCAGCAGCCTCCGTACAGTCAGCCGGAGTTGACGAAAGACCAGTAAGCGGCTGTTAATCACCCCTCATTTAGCAGTGTATAGAACATGACGGCTAAATTTCCATTTTCCCGGAGTGGGAGAAATTAGTTGTCGGAGTGGCATAAACACTATTATTGCCACCAGTTTGTGATGTATTGAAACAATGCAGGTCATGAAATGGAAGGACACTGAATTTCTGGTTATATGGTGGTCCATTTGACTGTAAAAATGTAACCAGATTTGAAGAACGTTTTGGTACCATTTAGGTCATTTTATTGCGTAAAATCCATCGGATATCTTTTTGTTTTATTGCTCTGGACTGGTCCAGGATGCAAAACTATCAGTTTTGTTCATTTCAAGTTATGTAGAACATCTCAATCTTCAAGGAAACAAAAAGGAATGCATTATTTATGGCCTTTCTTGGCCGTAGTTTAAAAAGCTCCGACCGGAGTGGGAGCTGGAGAGCCGCGAATCCATCGAATCCAAGAAGCGCCGTTCGGGTCTGACCAGTCCGGGAATGGTGGTTTCCCTTCATTAGGCGAGCCGAGAATAGAGGGTTTCTTGCACTTGGCGAGGAATTTTCTTGTATGCACCGAGTTGCCCACTGGATGGAAAGAGACGAAAGAGGCTCGTTGTAGGCATCGCCAACCTTGGTAGGAATGACCTACGTATCTATTATCAATATCTTCGCCATTGAAATTATTGGCTGAGATAAGCCTCGTGAGTTGTATGATGGGATATAGTCCCATAATTCAGGGATCAGGTAGTGAGACTACTAGTTGATCTCGTGTAGTATCGGCCGACATAGGAACTGAGGCCCAATTGAGGTTTCTTGACATTTAATTATTCTTGTTGGTGTAAACTTCAGTATCAAAGCAGAAATATAGCTACCTAGCTAGAATGATGTATGCACAACCAGCTTAATGTTGAGAAGTATGGGTAGCCATAGCAAAATTGTGATTCCTTATATTTTGCAGTGGTGCACATCTGTATCCCTCTGTTGGTGCCCATGCATGCAGTGGCACAACCTAAGGACGGGGTTGTTTTATATTCTGGGGGAGGACAAGTGGACCCTCAATGTTTGCTTTGCTTCTCAAATGACTTCAACTTTTAACATGGGACTCTATGGAGTGTGCCCCCAATCTATTTCACCCTGCCCACTGCCTTTCATGTATTTCCCCCTCCCCCAATAATTTTCATAAATGAACTTCCATGGCCTGGAAATAGTATTTTCATAAGTGTGTTCTTAATGTGTTGGATTTAGATGGAAGAACCTTTCAGCTTGTTTTGTTTTGTTTTGGAAATAAAGCTTTCATTTTTGTAAGACAATATATTTTCAGGAATAAGGGATTGGTCCCCTTCAGTGCCACGGATACAGTAACTCACAAGCATTGTTGTGCTCTAACAAATGTTTCAGGAAATTGTGAAGTGCACCCTACCTCATACCCCAATAAACTCCATTATTTGGCTTTTTTTTGTCCCTGCAGCTTCCTGAACATTCCTATGCCATGAGAAATCATAATATATGTCCACAAATATTTTGGTGATGTGATTGCTTTTGTGATTTGCAAGTTGTGTAGGGACTTCCCCTAGTTCTCTAGTTCTGTCTAGCCTTGCATTCTTCTGAATACTACTGATTCCAGCATTTTCACAAATGAATAATGTACACATGAAGGCATGGTTGTTTATTAATTCACATGTTTCAGACAATTGCTTATGACCTGCACCATTTCATGGAACAAATACATTGGTATTAATGTTGTATGCAGATTGCAGAGTGATCCTTAAGCATCTGCTGTCATCTGTTGCACATGCTAGCAAGCTGGCACTCGTCTAGTCTTGCTTGCATCTAATTTTCTGTTCCACTTCTGCATCCTCTTGGAATGTTGCTGCAACTCTCATGGTCACCTGAAATAACAAATGTGCATTATCCTCAATGATGTTGCCAAGTTGCTGTGGCAAGGACATAACATGGCTAGACAAGATGAAGAGCACCAAAACTAGAAGGGTTTTTCATTATCAGCCATTGATTACCATATGTTATAGGCCCTTGGAGCATGCTGCATCCTCTGCTTCATCACAATCCAATAATACTATTGGATTATGACAGCTGGTTGAGATTGCTGTTTAAGCAAGGCTCTTCACGATATATCATGTAATGTTAGGAGTGGATTTTTTGGGAGTGTATAATTCTTTGGATGACAAAAGTTCCAAAAAGGACCATATTTCCAACACTGTTCCACACCAATGCAGGCAGTCAAGTGCAACTCTATCTATGCCCTCATATTATATTGAACCTTTGTCCATGCACTACATGGATGTTACGTGAAAATTTGAAAATGTAATCAGAAATTACACCAAACTGGAAATTCACAAATTTTCTCAGAGTGGTCAGATCATGTTCAGCATATTGATAAACATTCCGTAATATTTTTTTCTCCAAGAAATCAAATTACACCAAACTGGACATTCACAAATTTTCCTATTCAGGTTTTTTTTTGCATTTCATGCATGTATTTAATCTCCCCAGTGCAGGTTTTTGTCCTCCCTGTGCATTTGGATGCCTATTTTTCACTGCTGGTGGGCCTCATAGAGCTGTTTGCCATACTTTTGCAGTATGGGTATACAGGGTATGTATGGTGCATACCCACCCAGCCCTTTTGTCATTTGTTAAAGTATAGGATTAAATTTAAAAAAGTTTTGCCTTAAAGTAACATTAAAAGGACAGGTGACATATAGGTGTGCAACTACTTGATGCATAACAAACAGGCAGGTGCCTATCTACCCCCCATTCATGGTAAATAACCCAAAAGCAGCGGTATTATTGGAGATACCAAAGCAGCATGCACCTCACAGCTAGCTTCCATGCATGCATTGGCCATCCTCGGATTTTTGGGAAACCGGAAAGCTACAACATGCTGTGCCAGACTGATGGCTGTATTCTGGCACAAAACAAAATTCCATTTCAAGGAAGCGAAAATCACCATGCACAACATGCCGACCCAGCTACGCAGCGTATCGATAATAATAACCATTCCAGAACACAACCTATTCAAATGCACCCGAATCACCCATACACAAAGCGTTCGACAAAAGCTATTCTTGCTATTTTCACAATAACGCTGCACTCTGATTGGTCAATTTGGCGCTCGTAGATGTACAAAAATGACATTGATCATAATCGCTTAGAAGCGTCACATATGTAGCTAAACGACACCCCAGCAGCTGATTGCTATTGTCCAGAGCCCTGTTCGGCAAGCATGTATGCGGTGTAGTCGGAGTAATCGAAACTATGACGTCACACCGAACACAATTTTGCGGTTGCAGTCGACAAATGTGAGAGATGAGACGTTTGTGGTGCAATTGCGGGCGCGGTGCTTAATCCGCAGATAAAGTCGTGTTGGGTCGGCCCCGCTTGGTTCTTTTGTGTAGAATTTGTAACTTTATGGTTGTGAGGCATAACTCAGCTTAATCAGTATCTAGAACCTGTGACGATGACTGATGCTGATGAAAGTCAGCTACTTCCTGCCTTTGTTCAGATTTTGGATGATGCGTTTGGAAACATTTACGATGAGTGAAGATGGGTGGATGATGGATGGTTACGCAGTTAATATATACGTGCAGTTTTCGACATGGGCGTCCGAGGAGTAAAATAAGGGGAGGAACCTAGGAACGGCGACACCTGGCGTTTTGAATTCAGGCATCTAACATTTAGTCATGGAAATTAGGTAAACTTGAACTTTCAGGTAATGTAGAATTCATGAATTTCTTTGTTACAATGCAATGTTTATGAATGTGGTTAACATGTGACCACTCATTTATGACTTTATGACTTTATGACAACAGGTCTTCAGTCAAAGGGTTGTTGATCAATTGAATAGGCTGCCTGCTGATGTTGCAAGCCATCCCTCATTGAATGTGTTTAAAAATAGGGTGGACAATTTTTTTGGTGTTCTAATTAGTGGTGGATGAGGTGCGTTTTGGTAAGTAGGTGTGCATGGTACAGGCCCCTTTAAGCAGGCATGGGTGGAGTTTGAAAATTATTGGTAGGGCACCTGATCCACATTTGTACTATACAGGATCAAGTTAATAGGGCTTGATAGGCAAGGAAATGTTGGATGGCTGTGTGGGACATTGGTGGATAGGTAAGCATAGATGGCTGTGTAGGATGTTAGTGGATGGTTTCTTTGGAATTTGTGATGTGATGTTGGCTAGGGTGATGAGTGTCTTTTGTCCAGGCTTATGGTATCTTCCCATTACAGACTTAACCTGGACAGGCCCTTGTGGCTCTTATTAAGTCTGAACATTTTATGACTATGACTTAAGGGGCTTGCAGTTTGGCTATGTAGCAAAACATGATGAAAAGATAAAAATGTAACAACCTAGCCTAGAAGTTGGAACCTGTTAGAGGTTGTAAAATGCTAGAAGAAAATTCCTGTTACAAATGGAAAATCTTCCACCACTTTTGTCTGACAATTATAATTAAAAAGCCTAACCAAACCTAGCTAATTAAATTTGGAAGAAACTGAATGATTTGTATTGTGAAAAATTTCACAAATTGTGAAAATCTTCAAGCTTAAAAAGAAAAGCCTAGCCTAACCTAGCAAAGCCTAACCACATTGTTTGCTTCATGGTGGTAAGATGTGTAAAACTTGTCTTGTGGATACCTTAAGGTGCAATAGGCAATGACTGGACTGGATACCTTAAGGCAATGACTGGAAAAGGATCTACTCAGAATCTGGGGCTGTCACTTTGAATGCACTGGGTCCCAATAATTAATTGCCCCCTTCCCAATGAGACCAAGTATTTAGTTTTGCCATTTAGCTTTGAACTATGGAGATGGCATTCCAGAATGCTTGAGTGCACCCTCTGCTCAGCAAGTTTTTCCAGCTGAATTCAGACCATCACTATTGAAATCAGTGACAATATTTTCCCTGTGAAGTGTCACCCTATAACACCCTTACACTTCACCACAATAGATGTGTTGTGATGATTGCCTGCATTGTCTGGCTGCTGGGATGCCTCATCATTGTCACAAAAGGAGTCCACAGGTTCTGATGCATCTGCTGATTGATGTATTTAGTATTTAGTTCCTGAAGAAACAGTAGATGCCGATGCTAGGCAAGCTTCAAGTCCATTCCATGACTTTTTTATTATTTTTCTCCCCCAGGATTGTGGCTCCAGATGTACCTTTTTCCTCCAGGAGTTGGTGCACCTTCTTTTGTACTACCTGGTGCACATGATGCACCTCCAGCTGTATGCTAGATGAGAGCCTTGCTCTTCTGGCTTCACAAAGGACAATAGCATTTTACAGGTGCCATATTTCCAGAAATGAAATCCTGAGCTGATGGTACCATTTCCCAGCGACCAATTTTTATGCCAGATCTACATCTTCAGTGTCAAAAGCTGACATAAATGTATAGAAGCCCATACACCAATTTGCAATCAAAAATATTTTGTATGATGCTTTCTGATGATTTGAATGAATTTAATTTTCATTTTATTGGTAAATGACACATTTTCAAGACATAAGCAGTTGAAATTAAAGTACTTATATCTCAATAAGTAGTCAGTTCATAACAAAATGTCAAATTCACTCAAGTACCATAAAAAAAACACCACAAAAGCATGTTTAACCATGAAGATACATGCTATTCCCTCTTCTCCACCAAAAGATGGGAAAGGTGTGGGGTTGAACATAGATCTTTATTGGGAATATGCAATGAAGAAAATGCACACTTGCGTTCAATGTTCAACTTGCCTTCCTATGTTCAATCACCAAAAACTTCATAATGTTGGTTTGCCTGTAGGCTATAACCTACTGATGTTGGGGTACTCTAAATTGCACTGATGTTAGGTCACCTAAAGCCCACTTGATGTTGCATCGCCTAAAACCTACTGATGCTGATTGTGTATCCCATCCTTGTATTGGTACCAAGAGACACTCAGTATCAAATGTCAAAAACGCTAAAAAAGGGGTGGGACAGGAGGCTACTAAAACATTAAAAACACATGCATACAATACTCAAACATTCCCACGTACAGCTCTTTTCAGCGCCTCCTTCAGCTTAAACTTAAAAGCCAGTCGCATATTCTCGGCCCTAACTTCCTCGGGGAGACTGTTCCAAAGAACTGCAGCACGGTACATGAAAGAGCGTTGCGCAAAGAAGTTTTCAGGCGTGGGCGCTCTACTGAAAACGGTGTTGATCGCGTAGATCGAGAGCTGACATCACTTCTCAATGTCACAAGATCACGCTAGGGTTTCAGGTGCTCCCGAGTGATGCACTGCAAGATGAACCAGTGAGCAATCCCTAATGTCGACAAAGCGTTGTAAGCTAGGCCAGCCTAACCGCTCAATAACATGCGATATATGACCATAGCGAGAGGTCCTAGTTAAGATCCTAGCCGCCCTCATTATGACTTTTTTGGATTCGCACGCGCTCGGTGTCACATGCAGCAGACCAGATTTGGGCAACAGTACATTACATGGGGAAAACCGATTGCAAGCACTAACTCCGACAGCGTTTCTTCAGTAAGAGAATGTACATGCTTGGCTAGAGGAAAGATAATGCGGTTACATTTCTTAGCAATATCGCCAATTTGTTCCTCCATGTTAACGATTCGTCCATGGTCACACCCAGGTTTTTGATAGATGAGACACGTGAAATATCCGATCCAAGAACAGAGAGGCTGATGCTAGGCAGCCGCGCGATCATCTGGCGAGAACCAAAAATCATAAATTGCGTTTTAGATGGGTTGAGCTTGAGAAGATTTACACGTACCACGAGCACATAGTTTCCAAGCACGATTCGAGACGGCGTTTGGCATACATATGTCCTCCAATTTCGATGACAACATCGCCTGTGTGTCGTCAGCGTAAGCAACGACTTTAAAGACATCACCTATGTGTGAGAGAAGTTCATTTGTGTACCAACAAAAACAAAATTGGACCACACAAACTTCCTTGTGGAACACCACAGGATACGTTGCATACAAGTCTTCCGGGCCGAACTACCTGGCTGCGATTTGAAAGGTAAGATCTAAACCAAGAGCTGTCGATGCCGTACCACTCTAATTTGGTCAAGAGTCGGCTATCAGACACGCAATCGAAGGCACTAGACAAATCTACTGATGCGAGCAGACAAACGCGGCGCCTTTCGATGCAATTTGTGACATAAGCTACTACATCAGCAAGGGCAGTTTCAGTAGAGAGAAGTGGTCGATAGGCATGTTGTGAGTTGTTAAGAAGACAATTTCGGTGGAGATACGCAGTGAGCTGGTTGACTACCATCTTCTCGCACAGTTTTGACACGTTACTCAAGATCGAGATGGGCCTATAACACTTGGGATCGTCAGGGCAGCCTTTCTTGAAGATTGGTACGATTTTCAGCCAACTTCCACAGTTCCGGAAAAGTACATGACGATAAACTAAAGTTGATTATGTGCAAAATATGTACACACACCGAAGGAAACGACATATTGAGCAATTTCAGGGCACATTGTCGTTACCACGAGCACTGGTAGGATTTAAATCACGCAGGGCATGAGAGAGTTCGGGAAGAGTGGCGGGCTTCAGCTTGAACGCTGAGCTAACAACGCGCGGAGGGCGAGGTTGATGCGCTGTATTTAAGGGCCTAAATCCCCTAAAGAATGCAAAGCAGCAGCCACGCGCTTGCCAGTTGAAGAAAAATGCCGGTTTTGGTCGTCAGCGAACATCCTCTACTCCTGGTTCTCCTGAGTGTAATATCACTGTCACAAAAGGATTCTGCATCATCCATTGTGCCAATGCAATGGTGTGACATGAAATAGGGAATATCTTGCCTACATGTGATTTACTAAAGAAATGGTAGATGAATAAGCTGCCAGTAATCCTCAGCACATCCAGTCCATATGGTTTTCCAATTTGTGCTCATGGGCTTCTACAGGGCTTCTTTAATTTTGATAAGTGCAAAATCATGCATGTAGGTAGGCAGCATATGAAGGCTCCATACTTGATGGGTGACCAAGTACTATCTGTGACTCAGCAGGAGAAGGACTTAGGTGTTATTTTGAACACAAAATTGGGGGCATCAGAACAGACCAAAGAAGCCAGGAAGAAGGTACTAAGAATACTTGGGGCAATAAATAGGAATGTATCATACAAAAGTGAGGAAGTCATCAGGAAGCTTTACTGTGCATATGTCAGGCCACATTTGGAATACTGTGTCCAAGCTTGGTCCCCTAGTTATGAAAGATTGTTGGCTTTTGGAGAGAGTACAAAAGAGGGCAACAAAATGGTTAATGTTATAGGGAACCTGGCATATGAGGAAAGATTGAAAAAATTGAATGTTTTCACTGAGATATAGAAGGCTGAGAGGAGATCTCAAGGTCTTTAAAATGTGTTTGTCAGGAACAGGGATATCTCAGGGAAATGTTTGAATTTAACAAATGATGCAATTAGAGGTCATCAATTGATTGATTGATTGATTATTTGGGCTTAAGGGCATGCAGACTACTCAGTCATTTGGCGCCCATGGAGAGTCATCAATTCAAAATTAAAGTGAATCACAGCAAGACAAGGTTAAGACAGCATATCTTCACCAACAGGGTAGTAGAACACTGGAACCAGCTGCCAGAAACCATTGCCAGTAGCAACACACTGAACATCTTTAAAAACAGCATAGACAATCATTATCAGAATAGAGGACTAGTTTTTCTGTATTCCAGGGACGGTTGATCAACGGAATTGGTGGGCAATTGGTCCAGTGTCCAGAGTGCAACCAAGAAGGGTCCTTGTGGCTCATAGTTGCACTGATCTTTTATGTTTTTATGTCTTTACAGAAATACCAAAGGCCAATGTAAATGGCAAGTAGCCTCGAGTTAAAGCCATTCGATTTCTGCAACAGCTCTTTGGAAGAACAAGGCTGTAATGACCAAAAGGACGAAACAATCAGGTTGATTGATTATTTGGGCTTAAGGGTGCATACTTTAACCGGCGACCACTTCATGCGTGAAATCCTCCTGGAAGTATGTATCTACCTATACCCCGGCCGTAACCAGTCCTACTCCAGCCTTGTCTTAACTGCGTCAGCCACGCGCAGTTAACTTGCAGTCGGAGATTACGCGATTTTCCGTCTACACCGCGTGGCACCGACTACAAATGTGTGACGTCATATCAAAAGTACCTGAGGCGAAACTCTGACGCGCGTTTGATTCCTCTTGTTTTCCCCTACTCCGACTGCACCGTATACATGCTTGCCGCAAAAGGGGTTGGCTCTTTGTTTTCCCCCCTCCTCCACCCCCCCCTTTAAATCGGGGATTATCGGAAACCCAAATATAATAAACCCTAAAAAAACCTTACCCCCAAATTTACCAAAACCCCAAATTTTTAAAAACCTTATTTTTTACATTTGAACCCAACCCAACATCGGTGGGCTGATACTTTGCTTTGATCACATCCAACTGTGGCGTGTGCGGTAGAGGAGTTGCGTTCGTATTACGTTGGAAATTGGCTGCGTAGGTAGGTATGCGCTCTGAGCTGAGGGTGATGTGTGAAGTATTTTTGTTTGTTTTTCATATGGCTAGTCTTGTACTGGGACCAAAAGTGAAAGGAAAGCGCATTGCTCCTGTGAGTTATGAGAAACGAAACAGTGCTGATTATTACGAGTCACTAGCCGGTTTTACAGCGAATTTTGCTCTCTTGCCAGACCACTCATTTTCCGAGATAGAGCGACCTGACATAAAATAATATTAAGTAGAATATCTAAACGAATGGTAGTTCAAACGGTGATACCTGTTTCATATAGGGAATATTTTACTTCACTGAGCAGATTGAGAACTCAAAGGAAGAATAAATGGTATTTCTGTCTTAAAGGGTGTTTTTGGAATTTGTGGATTTTTTTTCTCGGAATATTATGTTTATTAACATGATTCGGAAGATGCGATCATTCGTTTTCTCCGTAAATGCTTACGTCTCGGTTAATCTTAGCGATAATATCTATAATGCGCCATATATGCCACACCGCTGCTGTTTGTTGCATAATTTATCCATCCCTCCCCTGGCACTTCTCAGACGTGATTAAAGGGATATTCAACACCTCACGCAGTTGATTCAACACTTTCACGTCAAAAATGCTTAATTTCCGCCTCTTTGCCACAGAGATGACACCACCATTATTTTGCCACAACGCCGGAAAAAAACTAAGCAAAGCACGGCTTCCGGGCGTGATGTACGGATGACATCACGATAAATATTACGCTTGTTTTGAAATTATAATATATAAGTTTATATTAGTTTAGATAAGAGTAGATTGTATTACGTTAGGTTAGGTTAGGTTTTCCTATTTAATTATTAATTATCATACTGCTTGTTGGAAGTCCTGAGGAAAGACGACAAGACCGAGCAGAAGCACACTCTTTTAAATATCACTTCGCAGTCCGTCACGATAAACATTACGCTTGTGTTTTTAAATTAAAATATATGAGTTTATATTAGTTTAGATAAGAGTAGATTGTATTAGGTTAGGTTAGGTTATGTTAGATTTTCCTATTTAATTATGAATTATCATACTATTTGTTGGAAGTCGTGAGGATAGATGAGACCGGGGTCACAGGGGTCACTTTGAGGTCAACAGTTCGAAAATGGCTTCGGTGTGTGTAGGTTGTGATCCAGTGCCATATGATGTAATCAAACTGCTATAAGGACAACCAAGCGAGCTTAGACTTCCTTAGAGTTCTTCCTGCCGGAGTTGTCTGCTCTAAGTGTTCCAAGGCCTGCAGGTTGCAGGAGAGTAGGCATCGGTGGGAGTGCACCGAGACGTTTCGTGTCGCCAGAAGGAAGGAGAAGAGGTGTAGGTTCGTCACAAGCGACTACAAAGGAACTTTTCTCGACGGAACCCGCCTGGAACCGTGGCAAGTTGTGTGTTTTATTAATATGTGGTTAGATAAAGCCAGGACCATCTCATTAAGGTATGTGAACGTTTGTAGCGTTAGCCAATCGAAGCCTCAGTTCCATGCCTATGACGTCATCATACTGTACCGACGTGACTATGACATCATCGTTCAAATTGAAAAGTAAGCATTTATGGAGAAAACGAGTGATCACATCTTCCGAATCACGTTCATCAACATAGTATTCCAGAAAAAAAATCCTAAAATTCCTAAAACACAGTTTAAAAAAAATTTACCAAATAAATAATAGCATAAATGACGACAATTAATTTTAAGCCTACATTAACAAATGGCAACTTCACTCATCTCTAGTTCAACTGGCAGGTATCTGGCTGCGACTTGTACCAGACGATCGTCGTTTGCCAGATGGCAAATGATGTGCCTGTTTGTGTCTTAAAATGCATCATATATTCTGATCCTCAGCTGCTGATTGGCTGAATTTCTTACTTTGTGGTGCGTGCAGATCTGCGAGCCGTCACCTGTACACTACCACCTGAGTTTGTCGGTGAGGGTTGAGATGGATTGTATATATATTTAGATTTGAAAACTTTTTTAATGTCTTTCAGAAAAAGGACTTACTCAGGTTGTGTGTTATTATTTTTCATCTGTTCCATTAATTTTTTCTTGCATAGTGATTTATTTTTGGAAAAAACCTATTTATATTTTTGGCATGGACAGGAGGCCTATGCACCAGCCAAGGCCGTATACAGGGAATGCCGTACACAGGCACCAGTGAAATATATAAGATTGTTTAATACAACAAAGAATGGCTTTTAGATGCTCCTGGGTTTTAGACATTGCATGTAAAGAAAATATACGACCTTCAATATACCAGGAGGTGCTGAGTTGACATCAAAAGTAATGTTAAAGATTATACTTTATTACTCAACGTTTTGGCCAGGGGCCATTGTCAGGAGTGATAAAAAATGTCAAGTTTAACAATTGAAAAAAGCACGTGGAAAAAAAGCGTGCAAAAAGACATGTGGAATGCAGAAAAGCCTCCTCAGTGGTGCAGACACTCAAAGAAACTCCAAACCAGAAACAAACTATTTCAAGATGGAATACTCTGACGAAACCCGAGCCGATGGTCCATATACATATTGATGCATACACTCACATATATAGACATATAACCAATATAATGCATAATACATGAAATATAATTTGTGTTTATGCAATTTTATGTGATATACCAAGACGTTGTTTGCATGTTTAGTTGCGGCCATAGATTACGTATTTGTAGACTCAAGGACCTTCAGATAAGAATACATGTACATATACGTAATTTACGGCCGCAACTAAACATGCAAACAACGTCTTGGTATATCACATCAAATTGCATAAACATTAATTATATTTATGTATTACGTGTTATATTGGATATATGTCTATATATGTGCCTGAGTGTATGCATCGATATGTATATGGACCATCGGCTCAGGTTTCCTCAGAGTATTCCATCTTGACATAGTTTGTTTCTGGTTTGGAGTTTCTTTGAGTGCCTGCACCACTGAGGAGGCTTTTCTGCATTCCATGTGTCTGCACGCTTTTTTTCCAGCATGCTTTTTTTCAATTGTTAAACTTGACATTTTTTATCACTCCTGACGATGGCCCCTGGCCGAAACGTTGAATAATAAAGTATAATCTTTAACGTTACTTTTGATGTCAACGCAGCACCTCCTGGTATATTGAAAGTCGTATATTTTCTGTACACGCAATGGAATATATAAGGAACATTTAACGTTTTGTTGATAGTTGCCAACAAAATGTTTTCGTGGGAAGATATGTGCTATGCTTCTCCATCAAATGTAGTAGCTTTTCTTGTGATTAACAACTTATTTTTTCCTAAATGGCCTGTACGGTTTTAGATATAGCCTGCTCATGCTCTGTACCTATGTGTAATGAAGAGGAAGGTAAGCAGACGAGAGGGACCACTATGTCTAATCAAGGAATGAGGCATGTGTGAAATGTGCATGGTTTGCCAAGTATGCCAAGTGCATGTAGTTTAAATTTTGGTGACTGGCCTGCCATAAGGGTGAAATTATTTATTAAAGCTCTTTTTTGGCATGCAGACATGGCTAATCTTAGAAGCTACATATCTGATCATTATGAAACCTCCACAAAATGATTGAACATGTCATAATTGTGTAAGGTTTCTATTTGCGTAATCCTGTGTGAGGTCAATGTCTACCATATGAAAAAATGAACATTCCCTACTCGTACAAAATACTTCATGAAGCTGCATATGACTTCTGCAGAAAATTCAGCATGTGACACATATGCACCTATTAGGTTTTTACTTTTATATATTTTGTGCTAGATCCAATGGTACAATTTTTAAAACTAAATTATTGCTTGCTGACATGAACGATCTTCACTCAGCAACTATTACAATTTATTTTAGGTATATGCCAAATTATTTGGGTTTGGACTTTTGTGATCCTGGATCAGATCAAAGGTTACCAAAGTTTCAAAGGAGAGTTTTTGTCTTACAGTCATGGCAAATTGAATAAACTATGGAATTATTGCAGTTTAAATTGTTCACAAGTTAATTTTACCTCCAAAAGGCAACAAAAGATGTTGGAGATGGGTCAGTTAGGTTGGATATTTAACTAGAAATGTTTGAGGGTAAAAATGAAACTAAAAAATGTCATCAAAAAGGAAGTTAGGCTAAGTTATGTCAAGTTAGGTTAGGACAACCCAATGTGGTTCAGAGTGTCCTGCAAACCATATCGACCACATTTATAGCCTAATGTGGCTGAGAGGGGTTGGACCATGATTGACGTCGTAACGCCATTGGCCCGACAGAGTTTCGAATTTGATGTGGGCATGGTACTTTACCAACATTATCAGGTTTTACCAGGTGTGGATCCAGGAATTGTCATGAGGGGAAGCTTGTTTGGATGGGCACCGCTGTGAATGTACCTGGAGGGGCACATTTTCCTTCCGAGGAGCTCCACTGGAAGACAAAAAATGCTAGGGAGATTGGTACACTCGAACCTCCCAGAAGTGTCCTTGAGTTATAAAGGGGGTTACCTTCGCCCCTTCCCCTATGACTCGTCTTTTCACCCTACCCGCTCCGGCGACCATGGCTGGAGATCCCGGGTGTGTTCGTGTCCACCAGGTATCGATACTGGAGCACATGGTGCATCACTGGGACGTACTGCGATTTTTGGGGCCGGGCCTGATTTTATTTTTGTCGGAGAGTCGGGACGTTTTTTCAGCGCCATGCACGATTCATGGGATTGGGGATGAGTGGTCTAGGGGTTAGATGCTCGTCTCACAATCGAAAGGTTGTGGGTTCGAATCTCGCCTGTCGCTACTCTTCGCCCGCGACCAATCGGCGTGAGAGATTGGCGATGCTATATGACTCAACGGTCGACGTGTCGTAAAACCAATAACCAACCAACGATTCATGGGATTCCAGGTCGGTTTTCCAGGCCCCGATTCTTGGTCCCAGCTGGATTTTTATAAGCCTCGGATTTATTTTTATATGGTCCTGTCACGAGTTTTCGGCCCCACTGTTTATTTGTATCCCCAGCAGAAATTGTAAGCATCCCGACGGAAATTTTGCGGTCCCAGCACTATTTTTGGGAGCTCCTGCGCGATTTTGCTTCGGAGTCAGGCGCGAGCCTTCGGGGCCCCAATGCGTGTTGTCGGGAAGCGCAAGTTCTTGTGACCTCTTTTTTCGGAGTGCGAGTTGCGTTTCCGGTTCCCGTCGTAATTTTTGAGGCCCCGGTACGTTTCTTTCGTGGCAAAGGCACGTTTTTTTAGAGAGCCATACTCAATTTGTGACGCCTTTGGAGTTATTTTTGGGATTCCAGAGGTAATTTCCGGGTCCTGATTGACATGTCATAGACCGCATCGTAAAGTGGAAATGCATACATTTTTAGGAGCCAATTTGCCGATCCCGATTAAGTTCTTCATTTTGGTGTGTATTTTGTGACCATCTTCCCCTTAAGGAAAACTTCTTAAAATATGCCCTTGCGTGTGTCATTAAATATATATTTTGAGTTTATTTTACAGTCCCGTGTTGGGGGCGGTGAGATAGTTTGGTCCCCTTCACGCCGCTTGGAGAGTGGGGAGAGGGCATGGCCTCCGTGTCCCTACCCTTTAGATCCGCTAGCGCGTAGACCCCATGCATTTGAAAATGCATCGTAATTATTCATGGCAATCCATGCATGTCTAGTAAGACGGCCGTTAATACCATTTGGGATATTATGCCACAAGGAAAAACGACGCTGAACCACCAGGTTCCGAATGGGAACTCCGATTGGTCTGGCCAGAATACTATTAGGACCATTGGAACCAATTCCATCGGAAGCATTCAGACCATTAGCGACCATTAAAACCACCAGGAAAATCCCAATAGTTCCAAATGGTTTCCAATGCATTTTTTTTTCAAGAATGGGGGAGGGAGGGGTTCGATTCAATCTGACCATATGTGTTGAAAATAAGGACCTGGACCCACTCCCTTCGTGAGAGGTTTCCAGCCCTGTTGGCGACGATGCTATACCGTCTGATCTACTTGCTACGTTATGCTACCACTTGCCAGTTGTTCGACCATTTTTTATGTATGGAATTTCTTGTCGAGAATACCTTCGTTTCACACCACGGCAATTACTGAACGGAACACCATAAACCAATAAAGAAAGAATGGTGGGGTTTTTTATCAATTATATATCGTGAAATGCCGATTCAAACCATCCACAGTCGTTGAATTAATTTGAAAAAGCATGCACAAATTGCGTGCCCCTGACTTCAGCGGACGCTCTGCCGGAAACCGATTTCTGTTTCGAAAGCGTACCAGAGCTGGCACGATTGTACCACGGTGGCAACCCTGGAGGAAGAGGAACGGACTGAACATGTCAGTTTTTAGAACCAAAAAATGTAAATCTTCAAATCAAAGTTATATGAAATGAAAATTAATTCTTATGTACAATATCAGTTTATACGCCCAATAACGGACCACTATTTTACTATAATTAACACAAAATGACCGTAAAAAGTAAACGTATTTGGCGTTATGCTAGCTGCTAACTTTTATGCCATCTATAAAGTTATTATACGAGCTATACCAAACACGAGCAAATTTCCGCTGTAAAACCGGCTACTGCCGGGCGGTGCCATCCATTGTTCACTTCTTTGTTCCTATGTTTTGACATTTGATTTGACCAAAAATGAGAATGATATTACTTATGCATATTATGTAGGTACTGATTTAGGTTTTTCCGGACGGTTACTGGTAAACAGATTCCATGCATAAAAAAAATAATGACCATGAAAATGTACTCCGGAAGAAATCGGTATGCACTCCGACTCACAACCTGGAAAGTAAGTTTCCCACTCTGATAACACACTCCCATTGTGCTACCATAGACAATCTCATCAGTATCACATCCCGAAGGAAGGTGCTGAATCCACTGCTAGGTACACCCTATATAAAGTTATAAAGCGTTTAGACTTAATAAGAGACTCACTTGCTATTGCATAACACACAACAATTACAAACTCCTCCCATCATACCCATTGTGCTACCATAGACAATCTCATCAGTATCGCATCCCGAAGGAAGGTGCTGAATCCACTGCTAGGCACACCCTATATAAAGTCGTAAAGCGTTTAGACTTAATAAGAGACTCACTTGCTATAGCATAAAACACTCAACAATTACAATCTCCTCCCATCATACACATTGTGCTACCATAGACAATCTCATCGGTATCACATCCTGAAGGAAGGTGCTGAATACACTGCTAGGTACACCCTATATAAAGTTATAAAGCGCCCAGACTCAATAAGAGATCCAAGGGCCCATCAAGTTAAGTCTGCAAATGGAAGATAATGTAAGCCTGGTAAAAAGACCCTCCTAGCTTTCCAGCCCTATTCCCCTGATCTCTCTTAACACATGTGGATTGAATGCCTTATCAATAATTTTCAAACTGCATCCATGCCTGCTTAAAGGGGTCTGTGCCGTGCACACTTAACATACATCTCAGGGATCCATCCCTGGAAATTTTAGCTTGCTGCCTACCTAGGTACCTACCTTCTTTATTGTGCTACTATTTGTATGGGTATTATTGTGCTTTAAGGCGGCAACAAGAAACGTTTTACACCTTTGCATCCATAAAGCAAACAAATAAGTTAGGTTTGTCAGAATAACCTTCGACCTTTTACTCATTATAACTGAAAGATAAATTAGGCCAAAATGAACTGTATATTTCGACGTCGTGTCTTTTTCAACAGTGACAGTTTGAGGGTGAGAAAACAAGTACAAAATGGCGTGGAGACTGTCACAGCATGCACTCTATAAATTAACGATCTCACAGCCAGTGGAATCTGATTGACATGACCTGATTTTAATACATAATATGTTAATATAGAAATACACTGTGCTAGACATGGGTACTATATAAAGAAACAGAAAACATTTGTCACATCATATACCTACTCACTCCACTGCGCTGAATAATATCCATCGGCTAGGACAAACGCGATCTTAACGTGTAGCTATGTGTTTTGATGTGCTCTGTAGACTGTAGCCTGTGTTTCTGGTGTCTGTACATTGGTGTTTGGTGCTGACGGTGTAGTGCGGTATGGGACCGGTTGCAACAGAGTCCAAGAGGATGTCTGGGTGTTAAGTGTTGGTCTACGATTTCTAATTTCCAGTGATTCAACTATTTTTAGCTCCGCAACATCTTTACATGTGCTTAAAATTTATATCCTGAAAGAAGCTGAGCTTATGGGTATCTCCATGTGACTGTGGCATGTGTGGTCTTCTAATGGTGTGTTTGGTGTCTCCAATGTGCATTGTTTTCATATTTCCCTGTTGACATAGTATGCACGTTATGACATATACTGCATTTTTTAAATGGCACTTTCCTTCTAAGCCTGCATGACACGTGTGGCAGTGCCTCTGCCCCCCCCGGACATGGAGGAGGGCACAGGGCAGACCTGGTGACGATGTCACCGAGCATTCTCGCACACTGCCATGCAACTCTCAAGGGCATGCCGATGTTTTTACGACGGAATTTACTCTTCTGGTTGGTGTGTCACCTATAAGCTCAGCTTCTTTCAGGATATAAATTTTAAGCACATGTAAAGACGTTGCGGAGCTAAAAATAGTTGAATCACTGGAGATTAAAAATCGTAGACCAACACTTAACACCCAGACATCCTCTTGGACTCTGTTGCCACCGGTCCCATACCGCACTACACCGTCAGCACCAAACACCGATGTACAGACACCAGAAACACAGGCTACAGAGCACATCAAAACACATAGCTACACGTTAAGATCGCGTTTGTCGTAGGCAATGGGTATTATTCAGCGCAGTGGAGTGAGTAGGTATATTATGTGACAAATGTTTTCTGTTTCTTTATATAGTACCCATGTCTAGCACATCAAGTGTATTTCTATATTAACATATTATGTATTAAAATCAGGTCATGTCAATCGGATTCCACTGGCTGTGAGATCGTTAATTTATAGAATGCATGCTGTGACAGTCTCCACGTCATTTTGTACTTGTTTTCTCACCCTCAAACTGTCACTGTTGAAAAAGACACGACGTCGAAATATACAGTTCATTTTGGCCTAATTTATCTTTCAGTTATAATGAGTAAAAGGTCAAAGGTTATTCTGACAATATTATTAACAATGCTGAGTGCAGTGCTGCATAATCTTCAATCTTATGAGGTTAGGTTTGGTTTGGCTAGGTACCTAGTTTAGGTTTTTAAGCTGGAATTTTTTTGCATTTTTTTATTATTTTATTTTCTTCAATTGTCTAGTTCAAAAGCAGCTTATGTTATGGTAGGCTATGTTGGGTTAGGTAGTTTTTTTATTTGGAAAATTTAAGAAAATAAATTGCTTAATATTTTATAATATTTTTGTTTCCTTCAAATGGAGGTAAGGCAGTATTATTGTGCTTTAAGGTGGTAACAAGGTAAGTTTTTACACACATTTGCTGCCATAAAGCAAACACATGGGTTTGGGCTGGTTAGTTTAGGTTTTTGTCCTGACATTTTTTTCTCATAATTTTCAGAAAATTTTCAGAAAAAAAGTTTTTTCTTCCAAAGCACCTGATGTTAGGTTAGTTTGGGTTAAGTTTTGTTTTGATGTTGGAATTTTTTTGAAAAATAAATTTATTAAAATTTACTCTGACTGTAACGAGCACACAGTCGGTCTGTACTACTCACAGTACCAACAGCATGCACGGTCTGTACCACAGTACATGGCAAATGTACATACAGATGGTCTCTACCTACAGTTTGGCAGTGGAACATAGATACTTTCTGTATGTGCTGGGGTGAAGTGGAGGCAGATGGTGACCTCATTTGGCCCTGAAGACATTGACCTAGGGTCTTGCAAGGTATACTGCTGCGAGTTGACTACAGCCGTAATTCCTCCAAATTGTGTGCTTCTAGTTTCAGTAGTTTCAGAGATCTTAGGGGGCCAGAAACTGCCTCCCCCCCCCCCATTGAGCAATATGTGAGGCATGTTGACCAGGGATCTTCTGCACTTCCTACAGTAGTGTTGCTTGCACTCAAAATGTAATGGAATATGGTGGGTACAGAATCGGGCTGTTTAAATATACAACTGGATATGGATGCAATGTTTTCATGGCATCACAAACCCTTGCTGTTGGTTGGTTATTGGTTTTACGACACGTCGACCGTTGAGTCATATAGCGTCGCCAATCTCTCACGCCGATTGGTCGCGGGCGAAGAGTAGCGACAGGTGAGATTCGAACCCACAATCTTTCGATTGCGAGACGAGCATCTTACCCCTAGACTACTCGTCCCCAAACCCTTGCTGTGAGGTAGGTCTATGATCAATTTGATTTGAGGATACCAAACATTGAATACCTGCAGAAAGCGAGAGGTTTTATTGCAGGGCAGCGTGAAGCTATCATGGAACCATCTATGTGGCTCCAGTTAATCAGTATCCCTTTCAATTGATTCTGGGACAGGGGTGCTGGGGGCATGTGTCACCTGTGTCCCCTCAGGTTTTCCACCAGAGTTGCACATTGAAAGAAGTCTGACCTTCAGTGGGCTCAAATTCCCCCTAAATTTTTTTCAGCCAGAAGCACCCTTCCAGAGACAAAGTTCCACAATGACAATTCCAGATGGTCAAATTCGACATTCTTTGCATGAGTAGGCTTTAGTTGAGTATTTCCCCCTCCTTAATTTCATAGACAAATATCAGCACATCAAGCAACGTATATGATAGTGTGAAATAATATAAAGTGCAACATTAACCAACAGCACTGACCATTAACGACTGTGATCGGGTTAAAAGTGAAGCAACTCCAGGATTTGAACCCGCCACCACAGGCACAGAAAGTGCGCCCCTTATCCAATTGGTTCGCCAATCACCAATGTGGTTTCGACCAAAATATGCAATGTAGAGCATGCTGACTGGAGAGATCTTTATCACCTCACCGATCTCCGATAGTGGCGTATGCCTGTTACATACTACCTAAGATTTTTATCTTTTTTCTCCAAGGGGAGGTTAGGCTAGGTTTGGTTAGGTTATGTTGCATTTGTATTTTATTGTTTAAACATTTCCTTTACAGTATGCTTTCCTTCTTTCCTTCACATTATGGAAGGAAATAAATATGCTAAAATTGTTTTAAATGTTTTTATGCTATGTTACCTAACTGAAAGCCCCTTTTTTGGTGTTATTTTACTCACAACCTGAAAAGTAAGCATTTGCACAGAAAATGAGTGGTCCCATCATCTTAGTCACATTCATAAATATTGTATTGGAAAGATATGTTGCAAAAATTCATAAAACACATTAAAGCACAAATTCACCTTTTTATGTAGGCAGGTATGAATGGGAGGCTGGTCTGGTTTCTCTTATATGATCATGGAATCATGGAAATCCTGGGCTATGCTTTTCTCATGTTTTGAACAGATAGTAATGTAACTGACCTATCTAAGGGAAGAGTGGTGGTATCCAAAGATATTCTGTTTCCTGAACACCTAGCTTTGTATGCCTCCAGTGTCATATTCTGCACATAGATCAGAAAAACATGGTGGTATTTGTAAACAATGAATCTCTACCAAAAACCAAGTTCTGAACATGCTATTGGTACTGATGCTAGTGGTACTGATCCTTTGTGTATAGGTCAACTGAAGTTCACAGGAGCTGTTTTCAGGCTTACAATGGGGCTGGCTTAAGAAAATGGTAGCGAAGTGACCTCTGATATTAACAAATACACCGGTATTTTGCCAGCTTATAACTTGTACTTGTAACTTGTACAGCAATAGCTACAGTACAGCCTTGTGATTGTGTGCAATCATGTTTTATTGGGCTCAAATGTATTAACACGCGCACTGGAGGGGGAGGCGAAATCAGCCCACCTCTCCGGTTTTTCGTAGATAACTGCAGATTTTACCGGTTAGATATACGCGATGTTCTGCGTACCTGCTTAGAAATGACCGGCGCGTCGTTTAAAGCAAGACAAATGGAAATCGGCCCCAAATTTGTCGAGTTAGGGGCCGTTAAAGTAATACAAAACAATTGTAGCGCCAGACCACAAAAATCGCCGCTGATGCGCTTCCCGTATATCCGCAAAAGGGAAGTGTTCTTGGCAACACTAGCGACTTGTTTGATGTATATTGATATGCTATGTAGTTTCAATGTCATGTTAGGTCACCGAGGTCAAGTCAGGTCAAGTTCATGACAGGTTAATGGAACCAAACTTGGTCTACTGAAATGTTGTCATAAATGCACTTCTGTTTGTCATTTGTACTGTTTGTCATTACGTTTCCGTACTTTATTCATGTACTTCATTCCTTTCTTCGCGAAGCCGATTATGCCGAGCTGCCCGACGGAACAGTCGGGCTGGCGGCCCGGTTCCGGTAACTGGAACAGGTAACTGACCTGATAAAGTGCTGCTATATAGGTGACCTGAGGTCAAATGTCGGGTCTAGCATCTGTATTGTATCATTAGTAATGTCCAAAACATCATTAATGCCCATTTTGGAGCATTTAAACACAATCACAGCAATCCATAACAATGACAAGCCAGGCCACGCAAAACAATAAAATTTTTGACAAATGTGACATTTGACTCATTTGACCTTGCAGATATTAACCTAAGGTCATGCAATTTGCACACAATAGAATTCACTACCGTACCCATCCACCCTGCGAATTTAGTTCCTCCAGCTTTAATAGGAGCCGAGATCTTAGGGGGCGGAATCCGCCCCCCTCCCCTTCCAGTGCGCGTAATTTTCAGAGGCCCTCCATGGCGCGTGTTAAGTACTGCCATTATTGGATTACAAAAGTGTTCAGCAAACAACACAGGCAATTCTCTGTGTGTTCCCCGAACTGAACAACAGTGTTTGCAATATGGCACACATATCGGCATCTGTTAAAACAATTGTGCTGAATTCTGAACACAGACTTCATGAGCATTTTAAGCCCACAAAGTTGCACTTAGCAGGACAGATTCAGTAATTATTGTTCGGGAGGGGCACATTTCCCCTGAGTGGTACCTTCAGTGGAAACATTTGCTAAGTGGAGGATGGGTGCACTGAAGTTTACTGAAAGGGAACCTTTTTGTCCCAAATTTGTCATTTCAGTATTTCTCTCAGAGATGTGTTTGTGACTGACAAATCTGTTGAGCATAGTGTGGGGAGGATGCACTCCAGCCTTCCTGAAGGGGTGCTTTCCCTGGCCGGAGGGGCACCACCATTCCATAAGGGGGAGGGAAGGGGCTGCAGCTTGCTGTTTCCAGCAGACTGAGCTCAAACTAAGACTGGCATACAAGCCGGCGACGCTCGATGCCATAAGCCACAAGCCACAAGCCAGGTCACAGTGATGCCATTAATCTGTGGTCCTCAGCATCCTGCATGGCTCAAACAGTGTGACAAAATGGAGGAGGCCTTTGCCTAGCACTTATTCATGCCAGCAAAACAGTGTACACCTAGTGGGAAGGAGAAAACCGAACATCTTCCAGCCTGTATCTCGGCTCCAGTCTGGTGCCATTGTCATAAGCAGCAGAGGAGCAGGAGGCATGCCAGCGAGGTCACGGCCGCCAGCCATCCTGAAGGCGTTGTTGAGTAGCAGTGGTATTCCCCCCCCCGCTCGCTGGTCCAGTCGGCTGAGTGTCAAACAGCTACCGAGTGCTGGTGCAGCACCACTCCCGCCCACTTCCTGGGGCACATTGGCGCGCATAGCACTCAGGAAAGACACAGATTGGATTTGCGTCAAATGCTCAGCCAGCTGGTGCTAAGAACACGACACCAGGGTAGACACCCAGTAAACATGCAGATGTCGGCATGTGTCGTGGCGAGCTCGGCATCTTGTAAGTGACATGCCGACATCCGGCCGCTATCGGCCCGATATCGGCAAGCTAACCTGGAATATCAACATATGTCGGGCCATTGTCCGACATTTAATTCCCCAGCCGACAGCGAGCCGCTATCGTCCCAACAGCATCCCGGTATCTTCCCTAAGTTGGCCTCACGTTGGTTACATGTCGGTTGGGTGTCTGCTGCCTCTCTGCATAAGCAGATAAATAATTGTCCGTTTTAAAGTTGCCCTTTGTGAGTGGTTAGAGGATTTTCATCGAAAGAAACTGTTTGAATATGGATAGCTTGTTCATTTTCACGTCCGGCAAACACAGTACAATTACTGGTCCGGCCATAAAGAAGCAGCAGTAGGGCCATTTGTTATTTGTTGCATGATGTCTTAAGTGTTCGGAAACCGTCCCTCTTCCCCTACCTACCTGGGTATGATAAATTTGTAGTTTAAGATAATTTGTGTTGTTTAATCCGATGTTTATGAATGCTATTAAGATGATGCGACCATTAATTTGTCCCACAAATGCTTTTTCAGTTGGTGGTGGTCAATACTGTTGATGACATGAGACATGTGATGATGACATGTGATGGCATTATAGGTATATCATGGAGGGAATTATATTATATTATAGTATATTATGTTATATTATATTATATTATGTTATATTACATTATACTATATTATGTTATATTATATTATATTTATATGTTATATGTTTATTTATATTTATTTATATTTATTTATATTATTAAATAATTATACTTAAATAATAATTTTGTGAGGCACTGGAGCACATTATAATTCACTCATACACTGATATGCATAGTTTGCTCAATTTGACTTGTCTGCTGACATTTCTGCTTCAATTCAGGCTTCAAAAACAACATACAATGTATAAATAATATGTAAATATAATAACCTAAGCCTTACCCAACCTCACCTAGACTGATATAGCATGGTGTAATACATAAAATATAGTATATCATAACCTAACCTAACCAGAACAGTCAGAATCTTCCTGAACAAGCTTAGAATCTTCCTGAACAAGCTTCCCTTCTATGATACCATCAAATCTTGTCTTGCCAACATCGTTAGCACTGCCGTTGGGGCTAACAGCATCACAAAGAACTTCTGCCCTTGATCAAAATTTATTTTCTCATGTGGTTGCAAGTATTCTGTGTCAGGAATGAATGTGGAATTAAGCTGTTAGCAGAAGGCTTTTGAAGTGCAAGAGTGTTGAATTGATTGCAACAATCATTTAATTCATTCTTATGATGTCTGTGAAACATCAGGTACAGATAATAATATGATTTTGGCTATATTTCCACAGTGAACCTTATGATTGAGTATTTTGTTGCCAACTGATAAGTAGTCATTTTCAGAGAAAATGAGCGGTCCCATTGTCTGAATCATGTTGAGGAACATCGTATTAAAAAAAAACATACTAAATAATTAAAAATTACGTTGAGCTGCAGTAATACTGTAGGTATGTGGGTAACATTTAGCTGTTGTATTGTGCTTTAAGGTGTTTTATGATTTTTTGTACTTTATCTCTCCAATACAATGTTCATGAATGTGACTGAGATGACAGGATCACTCATGTCCTGCGCAAATGCTCACTTTTGAATTGGAGAGCAAAATAGCATGAAAAGAGCGCAGTCGGTAGAGCGTCCGACTCTTGATCGCAGGATTGTGGGTTCGAATCTCGCAACCGGCGGCATTTACCGAGTCCACTCGCGACCAATCGGCGTGAGAGGTTGGCGACGCTGTATGACATAGCGGTTGAATGCGTCGTAAAAGAACCCAAGGTTCTTCTTCCACTTTATGAACATTCAATCGACATCGTTCTCCAAGAAGTATTGGCATCCTGCTCCTTGATGAATGCTTTTGCAGTATTCATGTCTCCTTTCTAACAGTATCTTGTTTATAAATAGCATGTGCATGCTCTTGATAAGGAATGGTGATACACGAACATTTTTCAATGCAATTTCAGGTAAAGGTGACCTATATGACCTATAGATGACCTATAATGTGATATGGCATTCAATACCAGTTTATAGCATGATTATTATTATCCCTAACCCGAATATTGCTCTTCTTAAATTATGAATCTCAAAACAAATGATAAAAGTCCAGTCATAGGTACCTACACCATGGACTCAAATTTTAGTCTGAAAGACATCAAAAGCATATTAAATGACACTAAGTCCATGGCAAATTTCGACATCCTGCTGTGCTCGTTTCGACATCTCACACCAAACGAAAAACCATTATTTTGACCCTGGGCCGCCATCTTCAGTCGATAGCTTACCTACAATGTGAATACATTGTTTTGTGGACTTATAGTCAGGTTACATTGCAGTATCTGCATAACAAGAGTCACCGGTTTCACACTGCCCGTGGCTAATCCAGTTGCTTAAGTTCGGGAAACATCCCACCCCCAAACAATAGTATCATGTACCTGGAAACGTGAACCCAGCTAGCTTATGCTCTCAAGTTGTTGGCCGAGGCCACCTGGTTAGGAGGCCCGGACTTCCTTGGGCGACGCCAAGGTGGAGTGACCATATCAGTTTGCCACGGAAACGCTGGGTTCAAACTACACGAAAGCCCAGAGTTTCATGTCCAGTGACTGTCTGCTGTCAGGAGATGGAGACACTTCCAAATCCAGAACGATGCTCGACGTGGGTGAACTTGTGCCGAGTTGTGGCGTGGATGGCAGGATTTTCATGGCATGTTGTGACAAATCGTCCCAGCGTGTGTGCACCTTTGACTGTTTGTATGAGACAGCGATCGATCAGGCGGAGACGACAATCATATTGAGCGCCCAGAAACGCTGCTAGTCGCGTGATATTCGTGACTTGACTTGCATCACTTTGGTGTTTAAATCCGACCGGTTACAGAACCTCTCCTTTTCTTGATGCTTGCGGCGTTTTGCGCGTCGGCGGATGCCTGGATTGCATTCATATGATGCACGCTGGTGGACATCCTGCGGTGTTTCCTCCAGATGACCATGTGAGATGACTGACGGGCACACATGCTCATCAGCAAGTGGTGTATGCTGGGTTGGAGCGTACGTTGACGGAGGTTCGCTCACGGTTCTGAGTGTGTCGAGGAAGGTCAATGGTGAACCGGGTCTTCAGGCAGTGTTCTCTATGCAAGTGCAGACAATTTAGTCCTTGAATGCCAAGGATGACGTACCGGAATGTCGTTTTGGTGACACGTGCTTTCAGCACAGTCGGTGTGAATTACTTTGGTCTGATGATCATGAAGAGGCTTCGTAAAAAAACAGTATGAAGTTCTGTTTACATACTTCACGAGAAAATCAATTATACTGGAGACTGCTCAGAATCTGGCCATGGACAGTTGTGTATTGGCTCTGCAGTATGGTGGAGCTTAAACAGTTAAAAAATACTCTTTTTTTTCTCTTTTTTTTTAAAGTCTTACCCCCTTAATTTGTTCCTTATAATATAGAAACACTGTATAAAATGTTTGAGCACTGAATTCTTATGTTTAGGGGTAGCTCAAGGGCCTCAAAGATTATGCAAATAAAAAAATCAACGAATTACGAGTATATCAGACTATACCTTAATTTATTTTAAACAACACACTTGAACACAGTATTTATTTTTGAACACGTTAATAGTGAATTCCTTGTTCAGTTTCTGACATAGTTCATAGTATCAGTCTGACAATGTCCAGCAAACTCCAAATGTATTATTTTCATGGCATCCCGGACAGTGTCCATTTTCTGTTATCAGGGTACATTCTGCGATGGTCCTCGACAACTTGCAGCAGGAATTGCAGCTGCGTTTCATCACGGGTTATCAACCCACTGTACTCCTGAATGAGTGACACTCCACGTTCAGCGTGGTTATTGACAACTTTTAGAGAGTTGACTGTTTCTGCAGCCTGCTTGTAGTCGTCTCTGTCATCCCACAAGTCCGGATCAACCGCGAGAAATCCATCTGGAAGTTCCATCATTCGCAGAAGTTTCATTGACCTTGCTGTGACGAAATCTTCCAAGTTTTTGTCCTTGAATGAATCAAGAGCAACAGTGATTCGCTTCGAATGATCCTGATCTTGGTCTTCGTCATTCTTCATGGCACTCACCATCAGTCTCTTGGTTGACGAACTGACCCGACTGTCGAAGAAAGCCAAGCTAACAAGTTCCTGTGACAAGTGCCACAAGTGATTGGAAAACTTGCGTGATGTTGAGTTTGAGATGGCTGGATGGATTGATGAGTATTCAAGCAGTGATTTCAGCAGCAGCAGGTCGCTGTAAGGAGCACCTGATGCATGAGGTGCAGAGATCCAGGCTTTCAGGTAGACACGTACTGCGAATACACACACATCACGTAATCCTCTGTTTTGCAGGAGTCAGTTTGAATTGAGCCTTGAACATCCAGATCTTGAGACTGTATATGACTTTGGACATCCAGCGGGCGTGGTGCATTGCTCCGGGTGACATGAATCGCACTCCTCTGGCAGGAGCAGCACCGAGAAAGACAACCACAAGTTCCAAGAATTCTTTATAATCATCTCTCGGCTGACTGTTCAAGATGCTTGTTGGCATAGTCGATAGTGCCTTGCTTTATGTCTTCCACTAAACTTGCAACGTCATCAGCTGCAATGCCTGGTTCATAATTGGCCGTGTCTATGAATCCCCAGTATTCCTGGAAGCGTTTGAAGAGTGAAACCTCGGGAGAAGATTTGGCTCCCATACACACTTGGAACACTGCACCAATTATCAATTACATAATGTGATGCCTGCAAGCTAGTGACAAGAGCTCCTTGTCAAGCGTCTGCTCTAGGAGGACACAGGTAGCAGCGATCGGACCAGTGTTTGAGCTGGTCGTGTCAAAACACATAGCTCGGATGCTGTCGGCTACGCCCCAGTCCTCAGTGGCTCCAAGACAGCAGCAGCCTGAGCCTCGCCTGTTCCAGATGGAAGCTTGGCAACTGTGAGTAGCTGAGAAACTCCTTCCCCTGAAACCGATACTGGCAGGCGATCAACCATCTCTTTTCTAATTAGATCAGGGATCAGTTTGCCGTCCCAGTGAACAACAAGGGGAACGTTACCCTGAAACTCTGCCTTTATATTTGCAGATCTCTGGCCTCGGTGTTGTACTCTTTGTCGGCGAATTGAGTCCCTGTTTAGAGCAAGTTCATCAACGTTCTGTCCCAAGCTTTTGGCAGTTTCTGCTATAACAAAAACGGCTTTGCGGTCTGACACTTGTGTGCGATCTAGAGCTGCTGTGAGTTCTTGAGTAAGGACAGTTTTTCGCCCCCTCTTTCTTTTTCTTGTCTGAAATGTGATGCCTCCAACAGCTCCCTCACTCGCATTGTCCCCAGTTTCAATCTTTTCACTATCTTCTGCTGAGCTGTTTTCAGATTCAGAACCAGATGAAATCAGTTCAGCTGTAGAAGCTGCTGACTGTTTCACTTGCTCCATTCGCTGTCGCCTGGCAAGCATTTGCTCCTCTCTTTTGGACGCCATTGTCTCCTTAGCAGCAAGCTTTACATCTACTCCAGCCAGCGACCCCCTTCTTCCCTTTTCTCGCTGGGCTAACAAGAAATCCTTGTCTTCTTGTAATACTGACGTATTGGTCAGAGCATCAGCGTGAGCGACATCAAAAAGATCTTCAAACCTGGAAGCAAAAGCCGACTCTTTCGCGAGTTGAGTTGGCGACGTTCGCGCTTTGTTCTTTTTCAGTAGACGCCATTCTTCAAATGTCTGCTCAAGCTTGGTTTGGCAGTTTTGATGATCTCTCATCGGGATTCTAGCTTTCATCCAAAACATTGCTATTTCCGTGATGGTAACAGTCGACGATTGTCTTACGGTCTCCTTCAGATCGAGATGGTGATGTAGGAAGAATCCAAGAGCCATACGCAATGAAGGCAACTTGCTGCCTGTTAATTCAGTCACAGAGTCGCCAAGGAGATACAACTTGGTTTGAGATCTTGCTGCTTTTGCCACAGATAAGATTTTCAATCAGATATGAACCTTTAAGAAAAATAAAAAAGCATTGGTTAGACCGTTTGGAATCAACCGAATAATGAATTTTAATACAAGATATTTTTAAGAATTGTGCTACAAAATTCCCATGTATTTATTTATCAGTTATCTGTCAATGTGTTATTTATCTACTATACTATTTGAGTATTTATTTACTATTTACACGAAGACATTTAAAATAGCAGTAATTTAACTCACAAACAGATAAGAAATTAAGAATCAAGACAATTCAAACAGTTCTATTAATAACTGAGCAGTGAGCACAATGCCTCAAGCTGCAGTCAAGCAATTACACAAACATACTGCTGCAACAGTGTTGCTTAGTCAGCATAGTCAGTCGCGCAAAATGACCTTTGCAGTCGACGCGCCCCTAAACACCAATTCACCACCATCACATTCACATAGTCAGTCCGATGAGTCCAAACAGTGAACAAATCTGAACATGTCTGGAATATAAATTCATGGAAAATTTGCATTATCAGCAAAGCAATAGAATTCGGATGATTGGTTGTATATGAACAACAATAAGTATGCTTCTAGAATCTGTGATAATATTATAACAGAAGTAACGATAAAGGTTATATTTTATTACTCAACGTTTCGGCCAGGGCCATCGTCAGGAGCGATGAAAAAAGCTCAAGCTTAAAAAATTGAAAAAGGCACGCGGGAGAAAACGTGCAAAAAGACACGTGGAACCTCCAGGTACTCAGCACCTCCTGGTATATTGAAGGTCGTATATTTTCTTTACTGGCAATGTCTAAAACCCAGGAGCATCTAAGAGCCATTCTTCGTTGTATTAAACAATAATATTATAACATGTTTATACACCCATTGTGCCTGTGATTTTCTGCAAAGCCTGTGATAACTTCGCTTTTATTTTCAAATAGTGTTCTGTGATACACCTATGTAAAGTGTTTACTTTTTGATGATATGGTGATTAGTGTTCCCTGGTCAGCTCTACATCTCATTTCAGCATTTATTGTCCAGCTCAACGAACATTTTACTCTTGTATTATAACAGATATTGTGTATGTACATATTACTACGGTAATTATTTATTTAATGGGGCACAGTTTTATAACTTAAAGGCTTTATCTGTGTTCCCAGCCTTGTACTGAATCTTGTAAATAAAAAATTAAGGAATAAAAAAAATTCTTTAAAAAAACAACAAAATGATTTAATTAATTTTACCACAGTGATTGCATGTTGTGTGTATGATGACAGGAGAAAGAAAGTGTCAATTTACTGAATAGTTAAAATTGTGTTCTAAATTTATCAACAGAATTAATATATTATCAGTAGCATGCGAAATAAAAGGGCGGCTGCAGCTTTGGAGTATCAGAAACTTTACCATCATTGAGCTACCCCTAAATATTGTTCAATTGTGCTCATATTTTGCCTGAATTTTTATTTAATGTATAGGAACAAATTGAGAGGGTAAGAAGATCATATTTAAAAAGTTCAAAAATAAGCTCCACCCTACTCTGCAGTGATTTATCGCTCGATTTCACCTCACTGGCTCGCTAGAGGTCCCACTGTCCGAGTATAGCCTAGCAGGTTGTACTCGGACAGTCGACAAACTTAGGCGAAGGGGAACGTGAGCTCCAAGATACTCTTGCTGAGTGGGAGCAATCGAGAACTGCAGATGAGTTCAGCTAGAAGAGCGTGGAGTGGAACTTCCTGTCTCCTGGAGCTCCACACATGGGGAACATTTGGAAAGACTGGTGGGAGATGTGAAAAGAGCTCAAAGCCGTTGTTGGATGTAACTGTGACTGACTGAAGTGCTGGACACGCCGCTGACCGAGGTCGAGGCGATGTTGAACGGGCGACCCATAACGTATTAGTTCTGATGGTAAGGATCCAGATACTTTCCGCCCAACGATTTGCTTCTTGGCTGTGCTAGGCCCAACTTGTCGCCCGGGTGTTCCAAGACAAATAAATGAACAGCCGACGGCGCTGGAGACAAGCTCAGGCTCTGGCAAAACAACTCTGGGACGGATGGCGTCGCAAGTATTTGCCTTCGTGAATAGTTCGGTCCAAGTGGCAACAGGAGAACATAAATATGTCCATCGGAGGTCTATTAGTGGTTGAAAGCAGTGCCCCAAGACGTTTTTTACCTCTTGGAAGGATTACTCGAATGTTTCCTGGTGATAATGGCATAGTGCGCTTCGTATAGTTTGCCGTCAGTTTTCCGGGGGACGAGTGGTCTAGGGGTAAGATGCTCGTCTCACAATCGAAAGGTTGTGGGTTCGAGTCTCACCTGTCGCTACTCTTCGCCCGCGACCAATCGGCGTGAGAGATTGGCGACGCTAAACCATACCGACCGTCAGTTTCGGGACGGTCGCCAGTGGTGAAGTTGTGTGTGTCAGAAGAGTCAGAGCAATGATGCTGATAGGGGCGGTGCGATAACCTTTATTCTATCTTATGCCTCGCGAACCTTACCTTTCTAAAAATATCCCAATGTCTAGATGACGATATCCCCCAAAGAAGCGCAGCTGTGTTCGATGTCTCCAATCATCCTCGGTGGTCGACCCTACTGTGGTTATGCATAGGGGTTGCGGTAGTGGTTCTGCCTGCTGGCACTGTTGGCCCGCTACGGTCTTAACACTATGGGTGCAGATGCCAACTGTAGGTGGCATTTCTGACGCGCGCACGTTTGAAACGCGCGAACCCAGCCGGCATTTTTGTTCCGGGCCCCATCAGGCTTTGGTTGGGTTAGCTCGGGATGTCTTGCTTGGGCTGAACTACGATACTCCTCTGGTTCACGGTGGGAGTTGACACAGGAATCCCAAGGTTCCATGTGCCAAAGCCCAAGCTCAGCCCAAGCATGCCAGGGTATGCCCGAGTTTAACTCGAGCAACACCTTTATATCGATGCTGTGGCCCTGATCAGGATATGATTGGGTGGGCGCTGTATAACCAATGCAGTTGATGCGCCCTAAAACCCAAATAACTAACTAAAGGATATGATTGGGCATACTCGGGCAACTGGTATGGCAAACCCGATTTCAACCGGAGTTTAGCCAAAGCAATGCTGTAGGTGGCCCGATTCGGCCCCGATCGGGTTAGACTTGGACATACTGGGGAAGTTATGATCAGAAGAAAATATGTTTAGATTGGTCTGAACTACGGCTTGCCCATGGTGCCCAAGCAAAACATAGCTCTGCCCAAACAAATTGCTGGCTAGGACGACGCGCAGCCGTGTACCAACTCCTGAGTGAGATCATTGTCCGCTTCTTCCTTAACTTGAGTCGACCCGAGGATGGAGAAGGCCGAAAATCTGGCCAAGCCTGCATTTTCATAGAATTATAGTGAATACAGTTAAACACATTTGACCTGATTTGACCTAATTGGAATATTAATGGGGGTTATATGAGTGTTCACAGGCTATATCAGCTTTACAAAAATAACTTATTTGTTGGATAATGTGTTAATTCCATTAGCCCAACCTATCTAAGGGACATGTTCACTGATTGTAATTTGCATATCTTAGCTAGTATTTCGACATGATGATGAATGTTGGTTTCCATTTCCTTCTATCATCATTGGTTCTCGAGATACTAGACAGGGCTCTTGAGGCTCCTTGTTGAGCCAAAGTACGAAAAGCCTCCAGAAAACGTTAAACAAATCATCGAGAATACATTTCATATGTAAAAATTACACACTGTACTTTTATTTCAATTCCGGAGCTGTATCCAATGGGAAGCACTTTTTACTTTAGTTCGTAACGGTTGTCATTGCGGTGCTTTTTCGCCTGCATGTATGTCCTATGTTCGTGCTTCATAGTGCACGGATTGCTTCCATTATTTTTGGACTATCCTTTGCACCTTCAATGACTGGTGCATTGCTGCCAATAGTTATTTTCTATTTAAAGTACCCTGTTCGTGCTAAGAAATGGGCTTGCGAACGCTCATGATTTTGGGTAATGCACTGTGTTGTGATGATGAAATGTGCTGCCAGCTGACACCATGATGGCATCTTGCAGTTATCAGCATGGCCGCTGATATGGATGAGCACGAAACCAAGATTGTCAATGAGTTTTGCCACCAGCTGGAGAAGTCAAAACAGCTTTTCAATGGACTCAGGTGAGACCCATATCAGCCATGCTTTGATGAATATTAGCAACACTGAATTGCTGTCAATCTGATTACCCCTTGTTAAGTTGCAGGAGCAAATTTATAATTCAGGCATTGAACGGGTGAATGACTATATCAGGGCTGGGTTCATATTTTTGAGTCGTGTATATGGAGTGCATAATTTTGTAGCCACCAAATTTGGGAAAAAAACATTTACATTTCTTTTTTTCATCAACATTCATTTTATACTGATCTTGGGTGCCTAGTTTTCGTCTTTCATTTAGGACTAATTGGGATTGCATATAACAAGGGGACCGAAACGACTCTGGGAATGTGAGATGTATCCCCAACAGGGTGGGAATTAAGGCACTTCTTAAGATATTTTATCTCTGAAAACATTTTTGCACTCCGGGTTCATACTGGATAGGACGGGCTTCACATGTACTCCGACACAAATGTGGGAACAAAGATATCAATAAAAACAAACACAGAACGACACCCAAAAAAATGCTGGTTATTCCACTTACGGTCACCACTCAAACTAATCACTTTTTGTAGCAGTCAGCAGCCGGACCACAGCTTCACACACTCCATCAATCTCAACCACCGGAATTGCCAACAGCAACTTGCAAGATGATGCGCATGCGCACTGAGAACACTGTTCTCCGGCTCTGGAGCCACGTCTCGGAATACCTGTGTTCCTGCCACCCTATAGTGGGAAACTTTGACAGTTTTAAGAGACGTCTCCGGAGTCCCGGAGGCCACCGATCAGAATTGGCTGCGTTAGCGTTTTCTGTTCTGAAATCTGTCTGTCAACCAATCAATGCAAGGTATTTTGTATATGACGTCATAACCATTAGCAACTTTGAACACATGGTTAACAGTGTCCACACAAGTTAACAGTAAACACAAGACCTTGACTGATCCTTTGCTTTGATCGGTATATTTCGCCTTGCTTTGATCACATCCAACTGTGGCGTGTGCGGTAGCGGAGTTGCGTTCGTATTACGTGGGCAATTGGCTGCGTAGGCAGGTATGCTCTCTGAGCTGAGGGTGAAGTGTGAAGTATTTTTGTTTGTTTTTCATATGGCTAGCCTTGTACTGAGACCAACAGTGAAAGGAAAACACGTTTATCCTGTGAGTTATAAGAAACGAAACAGTGCTGATTATTACGGGTTACTGTCGGGCGGTGCCATCCATTGTTTACTTCTTTGTTCGTATGTTTTGGCATTTGATTTGACCAAAAATGAGAATGATATTACTTATGCATATTATGTAGGTACTGATTTAGGTTTTTCCGGTCGATTACTGGTAAACAGATTCCATGCATAAAAATAATGTCCATGAAAATGTACTCCGGAAGAAATTGGTATGCACTCCGACTCCCAACCTGGAAAGTAAGTTTCCCACTCTGATCCCCAATATTCTTCCAGTGTGCCATCTAGTATTGTTGCAATGAAAGCCTGGGTTTAAGAACCTTTGGGTTTGAACATTGTATTGAAGAACAATAGGTGGAAGCGATTGCATTGCCAAACAATGCCATTTAACTTCCATGGAGAAAAGATCAGTACGATTTTCCGAAGAATAATTTTCCAGGTGACAACATCCAACTGGTTGCTTTTCCAACCCTGCTTTGTTTAGGCATCATCTAGCGATGCAGTCAACTACCTGCACAGGAGCCACACATGCTACACCTACAGAAATGGCATCAGTGCTGCCAAAAGGAACTATACATGCTACACCTACAGAAATGGTAGCAGTGCTGCGAACAAACCGTACATGTGTTAGACGGTTCTGCTGGGTCGGTCTTAGAATATAGAGTTGATGTAATGTCCCCACTTCAAGGATGGGTAAAAAGTAGAGATGAACAAAACGACTGTACAGCAGTGAACTTGTGGCGGTCTTCATTGTTTTACAGGTGATCAACTTGGACCAATCAAAATGAGTTTGCATTGTAAAAGTTGGATTTTATTGGTCCCAAACAGTCAACTCGTTGAAGCTGGCACGCAATTGGGACCCGTTGGTCGGGAAGTGGTGATGTTTTATGGGGGTGGGGGTCTACGGAGTGTGTGCGTTGTACTAATGGATTCGTGCTTCTTGCAAGATGCAGGCTAAATTATTTTGAGCATATGCAGTCACGAAGGTTCTCAAGAAACAGAGAAGCTAACAGAATGCACCTCATGGTTGTATAAGGTATTGGCTTGGAACCTACAAGTATCGTTAGTGGCCATGCACTAACCATCAGATAAAATTAGCAAGCGGATGTTATCGACTACTTACGGTAGAGCCCAGTCTCAGCGTCCTCTTTTAGGAATGACCTTGAAAGCGAATATTGCATGTGGGAGAGGCGAATATGTGTAGCGTCCGTCAGTTATGGGTTGAAAAAGGAGAAAGCAAAGTAAAAAGTTTAGTGGGCGTTGGACAATTTCCGCTTGCCGCTTCCCCACGCACGGATGGGACTTCGAAAATGTGGGCAAGTTTAAAGCATGTTCATGCCCAGTTTCATGCAGTGTCCAACCATGGGCTCGGTGGTTAATGATGGACATGCCGAGGAGCTCGAACCGTACAGAGTGTGCGCAATGCTCCATCCCTGGAGACATTCTACATGGTTGCGCTATTATTTCCAACTGAATTAGGCCACTGTTTCTCAACGGCGACATGAACTCGTTGCTGGAGGCGAGTCGGTTCTGCAGAAGGGCTTCGTGCCTGAAAATGTATCACTGCTTTTTTAGATGTAATATGTAGCAACATACAATTAATTATGCAAGATGGAACAATATAATAAAACAAAACGACAATCTTACTAAAATACTCCCTTTCGAGTCGTTTAGTTTTATATTTGGTGTGCATGATTTGCGTCAGCCTCAACTAATTTCAGAACTGATCGTCACGATTTTATTTTGGGCGCTAAATGACCCTGTAGTCAGTGAGCCCTTAAACCCAAATAATTAATCAATCACCATTGTATTCGTTTAATTTTTTTAAATAAACGAACCCACAAATTTGAAATATTTTCGCATATCCAAAAACTTCATACAATTTTCTAAAATTTGCCCAATATGAAAGGGAAGAAAAGAAGTTGAGAATTTCTTAGCGAGGTTTTCCACATTGTTCTGATATATTTCAGACGCTCTGAAGCTCAATAATTGGGTTTTGAAGGTTTTGGTTATTCTTCAGTGTGTAAGCCTTTTATCCGACAATGAGGGTGATCGATAGTAACGATTTTCAATCACCGTACTGTATGGATGCCGTGAACTGTAGCCGAACAAGCTCCTGGCTCGGTCACGAATGGAATGGCATCGAACTTGATGCATGTTTATCTTACATAAGATATGGTCTGGTCTCGAGCCAGATAACCAAAGGTTATCACTTAGCAGTAACCTGGCGCACGTGGAAGGTGCTGGAACTTAAAAACCGTTCGCCAAGCCCAGAATGATACTGTCAACAAATGCTGATCAGCGGAGGGAGGGTAGCTCCGAGGATCGGTTGATCGTGAGATGTCTCATCTGTACACTTATAATGTGACCATGTGTGTGGTTGCAGGGATTTGCCACAGTACGGACACCGGCAATGGCAGTCATACTTCGGCAAAACGTTCGATGTATACACGAAGCTGTGGAAGTTCCAGCAGCAGCACAGGTCAGCCACCGCAAACTCACCTCGTGGAATGTCATTACTTGGCAAGGTGTATTTTAAATTCAGGGTTCATGTACCATTAATTTAGTTGGGAGTCAACGGTAATGATCCTCATTCGTATAGTGTATTTCCTGGGTAAAAATAGTTTATCCCAATAACTATTCTCAAGTTCTAATGCAACTTTTACGTCAACGTGATTTTACAGTGACAATATGTATGGATAAAACGGCTGCATTGGATGCCACTAACCACCAGATAACTCAAGTTGATGCCACTAAACCCCTTGGAGAATGGGTCTGATGTCGGGCCCCAGAGATGTTCTTCACGATTTGATATTGTAACGAAGTTAGCTACAAGCAGTATCATTAGTTTTAGCTTTGGTAGCCAAGTCATAGCTGCATATGGTCGAACTTGCCAGCCGCTGTCCCGCCGCATCGCAGTAGGTGGTGTGGTGTGTTAAGCTGCTGAGCCAGCGTCTATGTGCCGATGGCCAGCCGCAGCCCCTCGTGACCTCCGCCGGGAGTGGTGGGTTATGTGGTACGGCCGCCGGTCAGCGATGTGTGGAGACCCGCAGCGCTCATGTGTCGTTGGGGAGTTGCTTACTGTCACCGAGCTATCTGGCTGTTCTGGCTGGGTGTGCGGTGACCGGGGGAGGTGGTGGTGGCGGGGGGGGGGTCGCCTCACTGTCCTTATATCAGGCCGCGCTGTTCGTGTGCGTGCGGAGATAGCATGTCGAGATATAAGCCCCGCTCGTCGACAGGCTCGTCCTGGACCACAAGTACGGCCTGAAAAGATGGCAGATTGGCGAGATCGCCTCCAAAATCGGACAGCTGTACTACCACTACTAGTAAGTACCACCGGCACCGTTACCAGTCATCGACGCCGGCAGTGGCACGCCTGTGCGGTGCGGTGCTGCTCTGCAGTAGCTGCACGACTTGCGCTCGTACGTGATGTGCATGATGCTGATGCATGTATCAGTCATGTTGCCGTGTGGCGGGACCCACCGCGTCTCCCGGTGTACGTTGCCGCCTCTGGCGGGCAGGTGTGGATGTAGCGACTGTTCAATACTGGTGTAGACTGCGACTGGTGTAGATGTTTGCAGCTGCCCTGTCATTGATCCGCAACTGGCGTAGACGTGTGTAGCTGTGCCGCCACGTATGTGGGTGCGTGTAGCAGATCCACTGCTGTGCCGTAGCGGATCATCGGTTGGGATGTGAAGGTGGTACCTCTCGTGAGCTGGATTGTACCGCCAGCCCGCCCGGCTGCTATATCCGTAGTGAGCGCCGGGCTGTTCGTTTCAGTCTGCGGACGAGCGAGACCAACTATCTGAACGAGGCGTACTCGTTCTACTCGGCCATCCGTGGCCGCACCTACTACAGCCGCACCAACAAGGAGGAGAAGTGAGTGGCGCCGGCGCCCGTCGGGTCGACCACAGTGGCATCACATATTGTCAATCTCTCCAGGGGATAGCTGGATGGCTTCAGTCCCGCGCATCCTGTTGTATCCGTGACTGGCTTTTTCTTAGCCAACTTGTTCCTCTCACTGACCGTTGTGTCCGGCCGGCCACTGTGCCATCACTTACGGTGAACCTTTCCTGGGTATAACTGGCTGATTTCAGTCCCACGTGTCCTGTTGTATCCGTCGCTGGCTTGTTCGTAGCCAACTGACCATTGTCCCGGACGGACCATTGCCTGGTATTCACTACTCATGGGTACTGACTGTTGTCCGGATCCAAGTTCCCATTGCTGGGCGTTGCACGACCGACGCAGTCGATGCGCCCTTAAACTCCAACAACCAACCAAGTTCCCATTGCTGCCTGTTGTTGCAGACTGAAGTGCGTGCTTTTTTGTTTGTTTAGATTATTGATATATAGTTTGTGGGAACTGAAAAGGTGCGATCTGACTGCGAGAGTACATTGCCACATGGGTCGCAAATTGTCATGGCAACTGATTCCCCCCCAAAAAAAAACGATCCCACGACGCCTCGGATGCCGCGGTGGTGATCTGGTGATGGCGCTCTAAAGCTGCTCACCAGGTGTCACTATTGTTCCCGTTGACAGTCGCCCCGACATGATGGTAAAGAAGCTTCGCTACTACGCTCGCTTCATCGTCGTGTGCCTGCTGCTCAAGAAGATGAAACTTGTCCGGGACCTGGTCCGGGTGAGTGGAGTGTCGAGGCACGGAGTTCTGTCGAAGAAACGGGTGACTTCTCCATCTGCGTAGTGCGTAATGAATCAAAACCTCGCTGACTAACGCCGATCAGTTTGATTGAAATGCTACTATAACAAAATCACTGAGACATAGTTATATGGGAAGTTCGAAAATGCAGAGCGTATCTAATGAAGCTCTGTCAAATTGGCCCTGATGTTTATCAAGAAGTTCATGAGCACAGCCGGTCTGCCAGATACGTCACTGCTCTGTTATTTATCTCAGTTAACTGAGTCTTACGAACGGAACTAGCGAACTCGACCATGCCGATTCAGTTTGGACAGGTCACGATCGTTGTTGGTTTGATAGAGCCGTATATGTGCATGAATCCTGCTTCCCTCACCTTAACCGCGCCCACCTTAACCTTGTTCTTTCTAGCCTAATCATGCAATCCTTGCCCTCTTCCCGCACAAAGTGTATCACTTGGCGAGGAGCACACCTGACTGCTGCCATCGGCCGTTACCCTTTGGCGTGTCCTTACGTCATTAGTATGTGTGCCTACATGTTAATAGCCGCACTTGTTCCCATGTGTGGATGGAAGTCAAATAGTCAAATAGACGATTTTTTGTTTACATGTCGGACCAAGTGGGTCTTACTCCGGTAATTTGTCAAAATTTAATTGGGCGTTTAGTGGGTTCGGGAAAGGCCGCAGGTAAACAGCATACACGCCAGTATAAATTATCTTGACTCAAGTGGAGATTCTATCTGAAGAATAAAGCAATTGATGGTTGTTTGTGCGGTGAGTGATCACATGTGTGGCTGTACTAGCCAATATGGGCATGCTTCATTACTTTTCCTTCCCATAATTCCGCACTGCTGCATCCTGTTACCGGGCACCGAAAACGTCACGACAAACTGTGGTTTATTAATTTCGATGGCGTAGTCATGAGGCTGTAATTATTCGGTATCTAAATCCAGACATTGTGTTTTGTTACATTTACGGTGTACCCCGGCATCTAGCGTTGCTGCGTTATTAAGAATGCCTTATTTATGGCAACGCTGGTGGTGACGGGATGTAATCCAACTGAGATTCGAGTAAGATTTTAACAACGTCCAGCGGTGGTTAGCATTCCCGTGGCATGTCGACTTATGTAAGCTGTGGAGTTTCTCAAGTAATGACCAGGTGTGACCGTCCCAGGAGCTGGGCAAGCACGTGGAGGAGTACACCAGCACCTACAAGCCGGAAGACCAGCTCGAGTGGTCGATGGTGCTCAACGAGATCCACTCGTTCATCGAGGCCGACAACGTGGTCAACGTCCTCGACGTGGACTCCAACCAGATCGTCCTCTCTCACAGGTCAGCTGGCAGTGGTATCCTGTCATTTCCACTTGGGCCACGTTCATTCAGCCTATGGTAACTCTGTTCCCTACAGCTGGCAGCAGTCTGCTCCCCGGTACTTGGTACTAGTATTATGCTCCCCAAAACCTGTTTTGTATGTAAAGCTTTGAATATACGAATGCTTGTCTAGCTAATATTTCCTGATGCTTTGTTACTTAATATATATATATATATATATATATATATATATATATATATATATATATATATATCTATCTATAATTTGCGTGCATGCAGTCGCGTGTACCGATATTTGCTTGCTACGAGTTGTCCCTAAATCCTCCTTAGGTTTTCTTCGTTGTAGGGAAATACTGTTTAATTCGTCTTTCCCTTCGTGTAGCGAAATCACAATAGGCCTTGTTGTTTGAGATGTTCGAAGCTCGTGTCCGTCGCTACCCCCACCATCAACCTGTCTCCTGCTGAAGCTGATGTATCGGCAGGCTGAACCCCCTGACGGTGCCGCCCGTGGACCGCTCCCCCACAATGAATCTGTCGCTGCAGGAGATCTTGGTAGTGGGAAACTGCAGCGATCAGGTGAGAATAACTGAGGTGGAATGTCCCCCCCCCCTTACCACACACACACACATATCCACATTTCGTGAAGTTGTCAGGCTGGGTAGTGGACGCAGCAGCTGATTATCTATACATTCTTGATACCGCCCTTGAAGACTGGTCACAAATCAGAACGTTGCATCCACAATAGGCAACAGCTTGTTTTGTTCTAGATTTGTCCGGACGGTCCCTGGAATGGCTTTGTGTAGCAGTGTCCTAAGCTGAACAGAGCCTGCTGTGTCAACCCTAGATCCACCACCCGATCTGGAAATTCTACTTCGTTGGCAGAATTCAAACCGAAGCTTAACATGTCCGCCCGTGCACCAACACGGCCACCCCGCTTCGGCATTTCCGACCTTATCGGGCAAGTTTCCAGCTGACACTTTCAGTCTGAGGCTAAATGCAGGGCATGTAGATATTGGAGCCCTGTCGTGCCGGCGCGGGAGAGACCAGTGTGGACGGACGCTGTAAGCTATCAGACTTCCTGGATGGCAACACATCCTCCATTCTACACTTCATCCCCCACGAAATCCTCTGTTGCGAAGCTCCCCACTCTGGCATGCCTTTCGCATGACGTGGTGTAGCGACGTTAGTCGGTATTGTCGGTATGCATATGTGGAGATGTGAGGTTTCGATGTGACGTGTTTTTCGTTTGAATTGTCCTGGTGAAGCGTCCTTCGGTGTGACGTTCCTCGCTGCCAGATGTCTCGGTGTGACGTGTTTTGATATGATCTGTCTCCGTATGTCGCGATTGACTAGAGCACACATTTGCGCGTCATACTTGACGTCTCGGTAGATGCATTCCCATATTATGCCTCGGTTTGATGTATCTCGGTGTAATATGTCTTATGACGTCACGGTTAAGGTGTCGGTGTGTTATCTCGGTACAACGTATCTCTGTGTGCTGTGTCTCGATGTGACGTTGCTCGATATGATGTGTCCATATAGCTTGGTTCGGTATGGAATTTCTCCTCGGTGTGACATGTCGCTATATGACGTGTCTCTATATAGCGTGAATCGGTATGACATTCCTCGATACTACGTTCCTCGGTGTGACATGTTCCGGTATGACGTGTCTCCGTGCGGCATGCTCCTGCATAACGTGCTCAATGCGGCGTTTCTCCTCGCACCGCACTGGCCGTGTCGACAGGCCAAGTTCAGTGAGCTCACCATCGACATGTTCCGGATGCTGCAAACACTGGAGCGCGAGCCGCAGGAGGAGGCGCTCCAGACCAACTGCGATACCTCGCCCAACACACGCACGCCTTATGTCAGTATACCGGCAGTGTATCGAAAGCCTCCCGACAGTGGGTCCCGCACCGCATATTACCCAATGTTACTATGCATCTCGTCTTGCACCAATTTGGAAGATAAACATCATTAAGTGGTAGCCACGGCTGTTTTGCCAGCCGGACTCTGGCGTTGTGGGTTTGACTTTTGTTTGGCGCGCCCCATTATACGCCCTGAGCTACACTATTATGTCGCGTCATCACAATGTTTGCCATGGCATCCTGCACCCATAGCTTGTCTATTTCTGTTTGCCTGTAAATGATGTTCGGAAGCCATTTCTCAGGTAATCACAGGTATGATCTGGGGTGGCCATATTAGGTTCACCGGTGCGGGCATAGTCGGTGTATTCAAAACATTGGAAACACCGGTGGAGACCTCCCTTCAGACATGGACATCAGCGAAGCACTTGACACATTTCAGAGATTACCATCTCTAGTGCTGGGCACATGTCATTCACGGTCTCCCCAAACCCATCGAGTTATCCGTGGTGAACAAACAACCCAGTAACGAAGTTAGATTACGTTAGGTTTTTCTTAAACCTTGTTTTCCTATAAACACTTCCATTCTTCATTTGAACCCTCGCCTTGTCATACCAATGCACTACTGCACCGAGGTGTCCGACTGATTTTATCGGTGCGGCTTGTATACCCCATACCAATTGATCCGCCCTCAGTTTGAAAAAAAGAAGAATGTATTAGTATGTGCGACTTGCATCTTGCCGTATTTCCAATGCCTTTTATTGGCGGCTCAATATGTCCATTTCGTGTGGATGTGTTTCCGTCTGACGTATTTCCTTGTTCAAATGTATGATGCAAGACCCAGACTAGACGTAGCGAAAAATGGTCTCCAATATTTGTTTCGTTTTAGCGACATGGTAAAAGGTTGTTGTTCCATGCTTCACAGCACCAAGAATTACTGTCTTGCCTGGAAAAAAATGTTCCGTTCAAGTCCAGATTATATTTATTATATCACTGAATGTTTTGGCTGTAGAGTCTGTTCAGGGCCATAGTCTTCTTAATTATGTCACTCGTTAGGTTAAAAGTAATATCATTATATGCAGGCACATTTAAAGATACTGCATTACTATATGATGGGCCAAAATGGCACTACAGTAGGCTCATTCAATACAAAAATGCATGCGTTCAATTATCTCAGTCAATCCCAAATCAACTGATCCATTGTTTTGCTTTCACACTCATCTGCTGTGCATTTCACAATTAATCACTCAATCACCCGCTGTATGCCTCACTCACTATGTGTCTTACACTCTTGTCTCACTCGCTGTGTCTCACACATCTCTCTCTCTCTCTCTCTCTCTCTCTCTCTCTCTCTCTCTCTCTCTCTCTCTCTCTCTCTCTCTCTCTCTCTCTCTCTGTCTCTCTCTCTGTCTCTGTCTCTGTCTCTGTCTCTGTCTCTGTCTCTGTCTCTGTCTCTGTCTCTGTCTCTGTCTCTGTCTCTGTCTCTGTCTCTGTCTCTGTCTCTGTCTCTGTCTCTGTCTCTGTCTCTGTCTCTGTCTCTGTCTCTGTCTCTGTCTCTGTCTCTTCTCTTCTCTTCTCTTCTCTTCTCTCTCTCTTCTCTCTCTCTCTCTCTCTCTCTGTCTCACCCCTTTCACTCACTATGTCTCGCACTTTTCTCTCGCTCACTGTATGTCTCATACTCTTGTCTCGCTCACTATGTGTCCGCATCTATTTCCATTCGACAGCCACCCTGGGGTGTTGTCCTTGGCTCTCTCCCGCCATTAAGCGCCCTCTCTCCGTCCCACGCTTTGGCTCTGTCTCGCTTTCATGCACGTGTCAGGCATTTTCCCTTCACCAACACCTGTATTGGTGTGACACGCATTATGTCTCTAGTCTGTTTCCCGTGTACAGGAGAACGGCGACTCGACGGTACGACCAACCGGAAAGCGAGATAACCCGCACAAGTACCTGCTCTACAAGCCCACCTTTAGTCAGCTGATGGCCTTCTTGGCATCCGGTGGGTGTCCCCAGCTGGTGTATGTGTGAGTACGGGTGTGTAGTGGCCCCAGCTGGTGTATGTATCCGTGTGTATTGTATACAGCTGGTGTATGTGTTCGTGTGTATTGTGTACAGTTGTTATATGTGTTGGTGTGTATTGTATACAGCTGGTGTATGTGTGAGCATATATCTCCAGCTGTGATGTGTAGGTGTGTAGTGTCACCAGCTGATGCATGTGTGGATGTGTAGTGTCCCAGCTAGTGTATGTGTGGAGGTGTATTGTACACAGCTGATGCATGCATGATCATGTAGTGTGCATTCTTGCCGGTACATGTCTGGGTGCATAGTGTCTCAGCTAGTGTATTTGCAGGTTTGTAGTTCCCAAACCTATATATGTTACTTTTTCGTCAAAATGGCTGAGAGGCGCTGCAGCCATGAATACTATCAGAAAGCCATGAATGCTACCACCCTACCCACCCGCACCCTCACACACACCTACACACACACCTACACACACACACACACACACACACACACGTATTCTATTGTGTTCAATGCATTCGATTGTGTTCAATGCATGCACACAATTTCTTCGCTGTCTTGTTCTCATTTTCGATGTTTTGAAATAAAATAGCAATTATCATTCTCAGTTTCAGTTCTACATGAATTGACATCAATACCTTTAAATTCGCATATCTTGGCGACGATCTATTTTAGTTTCCTGGTTCTATCATCTGTATTACTTCGTACCCCTAACGAAAGTTTTCCTTTGCTGTGTGGTATGGACGGCGAGTGGGCCCCGTGTGGGGCCCGTATGGTGGTGCGACTGTCGTCTTGTCTCCACCACACTGCGTGGTGTCGGGCAGGCTTTAAGGAGCTGCCCACCAACGGCGCCATGCTGCTGTACCTGTCTGCCGACGGCTGCTTCTCCACGCCCAAACACAGCGACGACCCCGGGTACGACTTCGGCGGCGTTGTCACCAACAGCAAAAAGGAGCTGGACACCCAGGGACGGTGGCAGGTGTGTTGTAAAGCCGGACATCCAGGGACGGTGGCGGGTGTGTTGTAGAGACGGACATCCAGGGACGGTGGCAGGTGTGTTGCAGAGCCGGACACCTAGGGACGGTGGCAGGTGTGTTGCAGAGCCGGACACCTAGGGACGGTGGCGGGTGTGTTGTAGAGCCGGGCACCCAGGGACGGTGGCAGGTGTGTTGTAGAGCCGGACACTCAGGGACGGTGACGGGTGTGTTGTAGGGCCGGACACCCAGGGACGGTGGCGGGTATGTTGTAAAGCCGGACATCCAGGGACGGTGGCGGGTGTGTTGTAGAGCTGGACATCCAGGGACGGTGGCAGGTGTGTTGCAGAGCCAGACACCTAGGGAAGGTGGCGGGTGTATTGTAGAACCGGACACCCAGGGACGGTGTCAGGTGTGTTGCAGAGCCGGACACCCAGGGACGGTGGTAGGTGTGTTGCAGAGCCGGACACCCAGGAACGGTGACGGGTATGTTGTAGAGCCGGATATACATGGACGGTGGCAGGTATGTTGTAGAGCCGGACACCCAGGGACGGTGGCAGGTGTGTTGCAGAGCCGGACACCCATGGACGATGGCAGGTATGTTGTTGATTGAGAGACCTAGGGACGGCGCCGGGGACGCAGGGTTGTGTCGGGAAGCACAAGCTGTGGCGGGCGGAGATGGTGGAGGGCCTGTGGTAGTAATAGGTGTTTAAGGACTTGCGGTTCCTGTTTTCAGGTGGTGATCAAAGACCTACACTGCTTCTACCCTGGCGACCTGCAGCCGTTCACCCGGAAGCCGCTGTTCGTGATCGCCGACTCTGACAACTCGGTGGTGTTCCAAAACGTGCCCAACTACTTCGGTCAGACGGTGGTGATCCTGATGTCGCCGCAGTACGTGCCCGGTCTGTTCCAGGGTGAGTCGAGGCTGGGGCTGAATTGGTTTTGTAATCATGGGTTTGGAAAAATCTTGAGGCATTCTAAGTCGGAAAATAATACTCTTCTTCCTGTTTCTGACATTAAATACTCCTGTTTGTATGTTCCATTTAGTGTTGGGCATGTTTACCAAACAGCAATGAGTTTGCAATAATTTTATAATAACTCCATTCATCGTTTGGCAAAAACGGAGTGGATGTCCTCGAGAGAGAAATGTTCTGGATGACAAACATTCAGGAAAGGGTCGTGCTTCTAATCCTGGTCGATACAGTGTGCCACTGTCCGGCCGTGGGCTGCTGGCTGAAGGGTGCCTACACTGAAGGGCTCCAGTGTACAGTATTCCTCCAGTTTTAGCACGTTGGGTTGATAATGCACAGCGGGCAAGGGATTCCGGCTATTGTGGTCCAGATGGTCTAATCTAACCTAACCTAACCTAACCTAACCTAACCTAACCTAACCTAACCTAACCTAACCTAACCTAACCTAACCTAACCTAACCTAACCTAACCTAACCTAACCTAACCTAACCACCTCTCCCCTCCTAATCTGTCACGAAGTGGGGGCGAACTCGAGCACAGGTGGCCAGGTCTCGAGTCGAGATCAACGTATGTTAGTTGGTGTTGGTATGCACAGCCAATTTGGAGACCTTTGACCGGATTCGGCCGTACTTGATGGTGAATGACAATCTGCATCTTTTTATTTATGGTTGGTTGGTTGGTCACTCGGTTGGCTATTGGGTTTGAGCAGGGTTGGGATTTTTACTGGTAAAGCTAGCTTTTGTCATGACAACTAGTTTTGCCGGTAAAATAAGGATAGACCCTGCTAGAATGGAGCAAAACATTGGTGCCATGTTAACACTTCCTGTGACATTTTCAGCTCCATTGCCTCTTTCTATGTATTATGCACGTTGTATACATGACATTTGACTAGACACACAAACAGTGGCTTCTATATCTGAAAGAGATCAAGCATGGAATTTGCAGGGCCCTTTTTGGTAAGAGATTCAGTACAAATTTTCGTAATGTCGGTTTTTGCCAGTGGTAAGCACCGGGAAACAGGTTTGGTGGTAAAAACTGCCGGCCCTTGTTTTGCACGCATCGATTGATTATGGTCATATGGCGTCATCATTCTCTTAGGTCGATTGGTCGAGAGCGAAGAGCAGCGGCAGGTGGACAATGTTAGACAGTACAAGACACTTGTGGTGTTCCTCCAGCACGTGCTCACTGCTGACGTTGTATGGTGTTCCTCCGGAGGACCGGTGCACGTGCTCGCTGCTGACGCTGTTGTGTGGTGTTCCTCCGGAGGACCGGTGCACGTGCTCGCTGCTGACGCTGTTGTGTGGTGTTCCTCCGGAGGACCGGTGCACGTGCTCGCTGCTGACACTGTTGTGTGGTGTTCCTCCGGAGGACCGGTGCACGTGCTCGCTGCTGACGCTGTTGTGTGGTGTTCCTCCGGAGGACCGGTGCACGTGCTCGCTGCTGACGCTGTTGTGTGGTGTTCATCCGGAGGACCGGTGCACGTGCTCGCTGCTGACACTGTTGTGTGGTGTTCTTCCAGAGGAGCAGTCCAAGGGCTCACTGTTGACGCTGTTCCTACACTCGCCGCTGACGGCGCTCTGCTATGTGTTCAACCTGGCCAGTCTGAGCGCGCACGTGTGGGACAAGTGCCAGACGCACGTGCACCGTTTCCTGGCCGAGGCGGCCAAGGTGCTGCCGTCCGCCCGCGGCGTCGGTGAGTTCTCAGTACCGCCGTGTAGGAAACCACACCTAATATAGCCCAGTCACCTGTAATTGTATCGGCATCATGTTGGTCTCGCTCAACCCCTATTGACGTTTGAAGTTCTGCGTTACTAGTTTTAAGGTTGTTACTTATCTTAGGAATATGGTGATTTACACCTTGTTTCCGTTTATTTGGTGTTCGTTTTATTCCCGTTTCGTGTTTGAGTTAGTTTGTTCCCTCGGTATGTTTGGCGCCACCAAAAGATGATTTTAACGCAATGCTCCACAGCGCGTATTAAGCATCCAGTAGCTCTGTGAAGTGCCGATCAGAGGTTCTGGTAGCACCCCTATTCTCTGCTAGGTCGACAGATTGCCAATGTCCCCGTTCCATGCTGGGCTGAGAGACCTTGACGTTCCTGGCCCCTGTTGGCCGAGACCCTGACAGCGTCTCTGTTCTCTGCTGGGCTGAGACCCTGGCAATGTCCCTGTTCCCTGCTGGGCCGAGACCCTGACAATATCCCTGTTCCCTGCTGGGCCGAGACCCGGACAACGTTCCTGGTCCCTGCTGGGTCAACAGATTGACAGCGTCCCCGTTCCCTGCTGGGCCGAGACCCTGACAGTGTCCCTGTTCCCCGCTGGGCCGAGACCCGGACAATGTCCGTGATCCCTGCTGGGTCGACAGATTGACAGCGTCCCCGTTCCCTGCTGGGCCGAGACCCTGACAGTGTCCCTGTTCCCCGCTGGGCCGAGACCCGGACAATGTCCGTGATCCCTGCTGGGTCGACAGATTGACAGCGTCCCCGTTCCATGCTGGGCCGTGAGGCCCGGTAACGTGCTACTCTCATCCTCCGCAGACCAGGCGTACATTCAGTTTTTCGGGGACGACTTCCTGCGGCTGCTGCTGTTGCGATACGTGTTCTGCGCCGTAGTCCTGCGCGGCCACAAGGCGTTCAAGGCGAGTCGCCAACACCAAACAAATGAACCCAACCATTGTCTAAGGTGCTTTACAGGGTCGGTGTCCATGCCGAACAATGCGCGCTGCGTAGACCCTAGCCCCACCACCCAATTTTGGAAGTCCAGTTCAACAGCGAATTATAATCTGAGCAGGCCACTCCCGATCCCACCTCTTGTACCGCCACTCCCGGTCTCACCTCTTGTACCAGGCCACTTTGACTCTTGTGCTGGGGTCACCCTCGTATCAAGCCACTCAAATTACCCAGTTGAGGCTACTTCAGCAGTGCGTTCAACTCAGTTCCTTTCCGGTTCAAGTAGTCCCAATATCGGCACCATCTAACGCTTTCGCCGTTCTTGGTTTGCGTCTTCTCCGCGTAGTCTGAGGCTGTGTGTGACTGCCCAGTGTTCATTATGTACGTTTCCACCGAGCGAGATGTGGTTCAGTGTCGTGTGGTGACTGTATTTGGCTGTGTTCCGACACAGTGACCGTACTCTGGTGGAATGTACGGTGTTGACTGGTGTGTGCGCGCGACAGGGATGTCAGTTCCAGCCGGGCGCACACCCGGCCCTGCCGGAGACGGGTCTGCTAGACCACCCCAGTCTGAACGCCATCCTGCTGGAGCTGGCCTCGCTGCTGGACAGCCGCCACCTGTTGACGCAGGTCTGATCAGCTGACGTGATGAGCTTGCGCAGTCTTGATCAGCCGGAGCCAGCCGGGAAATACCGGGCCGTTCGGGATGTCGGCTCCGAAGAGGACGCACAGACACATAAGCCCTTCTTGCTCGTTGTGACGATGTTGACCGGTTAACATTGACCGGTTGCCACGCGGCTTCCTGATCGGGATGATCAGCAGGCCGGTCAGGTGGCACCGTACAGGAAGGGATTATCTGAGTGTATGTGCTCTCCGGACCGCGCAGCGAGTAATGCCCAGTATTATTCGGACTCTGCCGGCCTTGATCAGCCGATGTGGACAGCGTTTAGGATACAAGTCTGATGAAACTGCTTTCTTTCGCTGTGTTCCCTATGTTTGGTGCGGTTGTATCCGCGGACGCTATCGTGTGGATCAGAGCGAAGAGCAATATGCCAGGGTCTCGCGTCGGCGTTAGCGGGTGGTGTTCGTTTTGTCAGTGAAGCTGGGACGACTCGCATGTTCGCCCTCGTCGCCGAAACATTTTCGCTTTGCCAGGCGTGGTTGCTTGTATGATAAGCAAACTCGGTGAACCGTAGCCATGCGATGATCCCCAAGATGGAGGTGCCATTGGTCGCGTTCTTTTGCCTGGTCACGAATCAATAGTAGTAGGTCAGCTGGCTAAAATTATATTTGCCTCTAGCTTGTTTACATCGGGGAAAGATGACATCAAGTACGATTATTTCTGAAGCCCTGTTTGTTTTTACGTGGAATGGCTTTCACACATTTTTGTTATAAATTTAGCAAGGTATTTTTTTTTGCACAGTTTTCAGTGCCAATCAGTGTAATGTAGTGTTACAAGTTAGTATTGAGGCAGTGCTATCATCTTATGCAATGGCCTCTGCACAAAAACAGTATTGCATGCAACTTGTCTTTGCAGTTTGAAGTGCCACCATGAATAATAGTGCTGATTGGCAGCCTCGAACGTTGAAATCAAAAGGGTTTTGTTCTAAGACTGCTTTTCCATGGAAGCAATCTAGCAATTGCTGCTTGAGGCCAGATGAATTCAGAAAAGTAGTCCAATGTTTCTGTTCAAAGGCAGCATTCAATATTGAAACTTAATCTGGATGTAAATTGTCCGACAGACCTTCGATTCAGCTATTGCATACCGTTTTCAGCAACCCCCTGTATTCAGTTAACCCGCTTAATCCGGTTTAAAACATCGGCAGATATTTATTTCAGTCGGCTGCTGCTAAGTCTAGTGTGAATGTCCTGATCTCAACATTCAGAGGTTTTTAGATCATGTGATATTATCCTACTTTGAGCTTGATCAAGCGTGCTATAGACGTTGCATTTGTAGAAGTGTAATGTCTAGTTTATATCTTGTTTGTCCGTTGTGGGCGTAATGCTAGTGAACGGTATCATTAAGTTGCTGTGATTCATTGTCATGTGTCGATTGTTTGAAGCGCCAGTATAACTACTAGGATCAGGTCAGTGAACCATAGATGTTGCTGACCGATATACCAGTGCTATTTCGCTCCGCAGCTTAGAGCAGGCGTCATTCAGACTAGTGCCACCCAGTCGCTGGCTTCTTCTCGACTGACCGAACGGCAACTCTTTTGTCCAGTAGCGTAGCCCTACTCAGTCCAATCTCTACTGATGCGTTTTTGGTCAGGTTGCTCTGCGGAGGGAACCATACTTGATGCACGCTTGACCTTGTTGGCCTTGTTCAGGCCAAGGATCCCGGCGTCAAAATAGCCGTTTTCATGAGGGATTTGTCCTGGAGGACATGTAATGAAGTTAGCTTCCGGCGGAAGCTTTAGTAGCGAATTAGGTAGCCAACTCGTAGCCGTATATGTTGGAACTTGCCGGCCGCTGTCCGCTATGTCGTACCAGGTTCTACGACGCGGCACACGGCGGCCGGCAAGTTCAAACATGTTCAAGCAAAAACTCGGCCATGATTTGGCTACCTAATTTGATATTAAAGTTATCGCCAGAAGGTAACTTCGTTACAGACACCTTTCATATGCTCAGGATAGCTTTAGCTAAGTTCGGATTAATGGTATCTGGAGAGAAGTCTTGGTGTTCCAATGTTCCATGGCACCCATCCGCCTGGTCAAGGCAGGCCTGAACAGCACATGGCAACATCTGGCGCATCGCCTGGCATCAGCTACCGGCAATCACCGAGCAGACCTTACACTCGCTGTCGTATCTTGTCCGGTTCGAAAAGTTCCTCAATCGACGGCCTTTGGTAGGGCGAGCCACGGTTCTTCTAATTGTTTTGGGAGATACAGACATGTCCAGATGAGTAGAATTATTCCAAGCATGTTTTTAAATAAATCCTAAAATGCGTACTATACTGGCGCAGGCATAAATTCCTTGAAATCGACCAACTTGCTGCCAGATCTACCTCAAATACAGAACACAGCTAAAACTGTATCCGATAAGCTGATCGATTTCCTGACATATTTTGCGCCTGTTTGCCGGTGCAGTATCAGTCAATCACTTTTTTTCTCTTTTTTTGTTTGTTGCATATTTAGAATATTTTCTGTTTATTATGACGTCTGCGTGGCCAAGTGCAGAAGGTGCTGTTCTACCAATATTCGTCACCTTTGGAAACTTTCGGGACAGACGAGACATGTTATCGAGTCTGAGGCGTCCATGGTGATCACTGGTGGGTGCTGTCATGTCCTGCTTGAGCCTGCCTTGTCGATAAAAGTATGCGCTGTCAAACATTGGAATATCGAATTTTCCTTCCACTTAGGCTGCCGATCCGAGATTAGCAAAGCACCCATTGAATGGTTTTCTTTGGCCCTGGGTATGAGTTTGAGATTGGAGACGGTATCGAGTTGTTTCTGGGTCGGACGGTCGGACGGCGCACTAAGAGGTCGTATCCGGACACAGCCTCTTAGTGCGCCGTCCGACCGCAACAACTCGACACCGTCTTTGCTTTTATTTGATTGCGTTGAGTGACGTCTTTCCTGCTTTCCGAAGTGCTGTGCTCGTCCCATTGTGCCGTCACGCATCATTTCATGTCTGTCTGGTACTCGCCATCCCTGCGCGCGATAGACCGGCGCGGTATGGTGTAGCGCCACGCTGCCGCGCGGTTGGAGCGCCACCGGTCGTACGTTCGCGGGCTGGGCAGTGTCGTCGTGTGGCCGGTGGCGGAGCGGGCGCGGGTGCCGTAGAGGTATGTGCTCGCTCGTCACACGTGAGTGCCGCGTGCTGGTCGGTGGCCGTCCCGCTCGTGGTGTCTGGTCGTGACCCCGTCTGGCCGATCCATGGCCGGGGAACGGCGGATCGCGACCCTGTCTGACCGGTCCGTGGCCAGGGGACGGCAAGTCGCGACCCCGTCTGACCGGTCCGTGGCCGGCAGATGGCGGGTCGTGACCCCGTCTGATCGGTCCGTGGCCGGCAGATTGCGGGTCGTGACCCCGTCTGATCGGTCCGCTGCGGGGGGACAGCGAGTCGCGACCTCCCGCAGGACCGGTCTGTATGGTATCCGCGATGTCGCCCGATTATGTTCGTTAACCAAGAACTGGCACCGTTCATCGGAAGACGTGTCAAATACACAAACTTTGCAGACGGTGCGTTATTGCATCAATCCCGCCTCATTTGGCACAATCCTCCCGCTGGAGAGCTCGGGAGAATTCTGCCGTCATCCTGGGAATGCGCAATATCCATCTTCTAAGACCCCCGGCTAATCGTGCAGCTGTTCCAATGAATTGGATCGGCCGGTCGGTTCACGCGGTGGCTTTAAATAATGCTTATCAGCAAATATGCAACGGCACCCAGCAAGCGACAGTGGGTGTAAATGAACGTGGAGCACTGCCGCCCTACCCTGGTTTTGGTCGCATGCTAGCATTGAAATTATCGTATCGAATCCACAGAGACTGTTTGATAAATTCGCGTGACGCATGGTTAATTCGAGTGGTATGTGCTAGTCTGGCCCTCCATGCAGATTCTTAGGACGTCCGAGTCATCGGAGCACGCTGCAACGTATATAATTTTATATTTATTTCCATCTAGTTTGTAGTGTCTAGCTATTGCACAGCCTAAAGCAAGAACTAGACGAGACGGATTAGACAGATATAGCCTATAACTAGATGTAGACAAAGCGCAAAAAAATATACGTTCCTGTCTCACCGCACTCGTAGGGTCTAACGGTCTTCATGAATGATCACGCTGCCACAAGTATAACAAATTAAATGTACGAGTCACGTGCGTCACATATGATCGAGCATTGTTTTTGTGGATCGGTCACCGTCATGGGCGGTGAATTGTAAGCCGGGATGTTGCTACGCGCGATTTCAATGCGTGTGCCCGACCGAAACCAAGACTGAGCAGCAGTTCACATTTCACTGCACCCATTGCGGGAGGTCTGAATATGCGTCGCTTCTGGACGCTATTACGCAGAAGTTGATTGGCGCCATTTAAAACCACCGTATAATCATAGCTTACTCAACCGATTCAATGAATTGAAGCAATGGGGAAGGAGAACAACGACCTTAAAAAGTAGTCCGTATATTTCGATGGACATTACATGTTCTTAACCTGCACATCCTTAACTTTGTGGAGGCATGCGTCTCGTCTCTAAGCATTCAGAGTCCTTTCAACGAGCCGAGACAGACGGACATGTTGCGCCGGAGCCGGCACGTGTTGGGCTCTTCCCTTCAGCCGATCCCCCAATCATCATCTGGGGAATTTACGGCACTCACAGTATTCGGTTAACTGTCGGTAAACAGGATACCTGGCAACACCATAGAAATGTTGTAATAAACTGCCTAGTCTCATTCGTGATCCCCCACGTTTGTAGTTGCCCGCACACTGTTCACAGCCGTTTATATGGGCCACCCAAGCCTTCACGCAATAAACCTGTCGGTGTGCTCACCTGTACCTGCAATGTAAAGGTCAATTGTGGAACATCTGCCTGTCCTTGTTGCAGAGGTGTTTGACACGATAACTGTTTTGGGTGCTGGCCGCCTATGCATTTGTCTAGTGCCATTTATGGGACGGTCGTCAAAAGATAGGTTATTCGGAGTCCAACACGCACGGCGCATTGCACACGCCAGACACCGGCACAACTGGCTTCAGCGTGCCGTGTTGCCAGTCAGGACAGGGACACCACCCAACACAGGGGGCAGTACACAGCACACTCCGCCGACCGTGTTGCAGTCAGGACATGGACACCACTCAACGCAGAGGACAGTAGACGGCACACCCGTCCGCCCGTGTTGCCAGTCAGGACAAGGACACCACCCGACAAAGGGGGCAGTACACAGCACACCCGGCCGCCGGTCAGGACAGAGACACCACCCAACACAGGGGGTAGTGCATAACACACCCAACCGGATCCGATGGGTCATGCGAATCCTCTGATCGTGCCCCTCAGCTACCGGTGTCATCCTCCCCTGCCAGTGTGCCCCATCGATGGACTCAGTACCCCGGCCAGCAGCGGCGTCAGATGTCTACTGGCCGTCGGCCGGCTCCAGTAGGTCACGGACGGAGGCTGGCAGGTCGAACGATACCCCGGGAGTCTGCATCACAGTCGGTGCGCTGAACATCTTGCTGTAGGACGACTTGAGGAAGACCACGTAGTTCTGCAACTGTTTGGTGGTGGCTGTCGTCTGCGTCAGCTGTTTCTGCAGCTCCAACACCCGCTGTTGCAGTCGTCGTTCACTCTGTGCACAAGAGATGGCTGGTGAGGAACGCTAGGTAGCCGCCCCAGTCCAGGTTGCGCCCGCCAGCCCCCCCGCAGGAAGGCGCATCACATTTCCGGACCCACTCAATGATACCAGTTTGATACACTGAGATTAGGCCGAATGTTAGACCTGCATTTCATTGCTCGTCTTCCCTTGGTAAACAATACTGATTTTGACTCGGGTCAGAACTCGGAGGATCGGAGTCACACCGGCAGGTTTATCAGGTGTAGCTCTGGGTCTGGGTACGGCTCACACCGGCAGGTCTATCAGGTGTAGCTCTGGGTCTGGGTATGGCTCACACCGGCAGGTCTATCAGGTGTAGCTCTGGGTCTGGGTACGGCTCACACCGGCAGGTCTATCAGGTGTAGCTCTGGGTCTGGGTACGGCTCACACCGGCAGGCTCGCCAGGGGTAGCTCTGGGTCTGGGTACGGCTCACACCGGCAGGTCTATCAGGTGTAGCTCTGGGTCTGGGTACGGCTCACACCGGCAGGTCTATCAGGTGTAGCTCTGGGTCTGGGTACGGCTCACACCGGCAGGCTCGCCAGGGGTAGCTCTGGGTCTGGGTACGGCTCACACCGGGAGGTCTATCAGGTGTAGCTCTGGGTCTGGGTACGGCTCACACCGGCAGGCTCGCCAGGAGTAGCTTGCACTCGGCGTGGGGTCTGGGTACTGCTCGCACTGCCAGACTTACCAGGGGTAGCTGGGATTCGGCGTTGGGTCTGGGTGCGGCTCACCAGTGGTAGCTGAGACTCGGCGTGGGGTCTGGGTACGGCTCACACTGCCAGGCTTACCAGTGGTAGTTGGGACTCGGCGTCGGGTCTGGGTACGGCTCACACCAACAGGCTCACTCACCAGTGCCAGTCGCCCTCACCTGGGAGAGGATGTCGGCCTCCTGGCTGGCCTGCCGCAACAGTCGACTGTCGGTGTGCTGCTTGGTAGCGCGTGCTTCCAGTTCAGCCGCGTGCATCCGCAGCTCATCGAGTCGCTCGGCCCACATGTCGGCCTCGCGACTCGCCTGGCAGCGAGTCGTGTCCAGCTCCCGGCTCAGAGCAGACACCTACCGGTCGGAGTAGTCTCAGAGCTAGAGTCCGGGGCGGCCCTTCGGCATCAGCAGCTCCAAGACTCATTCGGAACTCCAGCAACACTGACGGTACGTCTGGCACCTTCATGTCGATACAGAGCCATACCGTACCAGACACCTGCTGAAACAGCTACTCCCTGTTCATACTTCGCACGCCATTTTACGGCCAGACACAAATATGCCTTACCTGTTCCATTCTGTTCTCCAGGTGCTGTGAAGTATCGGTCAGTAGCTCATTTGTATGGTGAAGAGCCTCTCTGTGAACGAAGGCATCAGTCGCGTCACGAGATTGATGATGTCACTGTCATTGATAGCGCATCCAGTTCCGTCACGACGATGCCAATGGGTTTCGAACACACATTCAGTATATCATTAAAAGGTGCTAGTTCCTAACATATGGGAATGTCACATACTTCAACGTCTGTTCATGGTTGCATAAATGATGTATGGATAATATTTATACTGGATGGAGTATAATAACGTAAATAACATTTATGATGGAAGATGACACTTGAAGTTCGTTCGGTGAGAACCTAGTGCTGCCATTCAGATTGAATCGCCACCTTCATCAGAGTTCCGCTCGGCTTGCCATGGACTTGCCCCACAAGACATTAAAATCACAACAGATGAATGGAGACAATTGCCACATGACGTTCGTCATCATTTAGATTCACGAATTTCCTCAATATATGCCAAAGTATGCAGGTTCGGCCCAAGGCCTGTAGAAAAAAAAGATGTTTCGAGGATTTGAAAGAATTATACATGCTGGTCTCGCGGTTAGCCTCGCAGCTAGACGCTTCTAGCTGCCGTCCTCTCAACAGTGGAGAATAACACCAGTGGTGCGGGTGGGTGCTTGGTGTACTACACCCGAGCTTCTACATGGGTGGATAGGAGGGTACTGCTCTTGTCCAAGCTTCTCTTATGTGGATGGTGGACTCACTGCTATAAATGATCTCTGCATGTGAGGGAGCGAGTGCGGACATAAAATTCCAATATGTTTTATGTTCATCAATGCAACAATGGGCGCTGTGCATTGGGAGAATGGACCATGCATCATAAGACTACACTGGCCAGCGCCCCGGACGGAGTGCTGTAACGAGTGTCACGGAGTCGCATGCGCCACACCTGAGCTCCTCCATCATAAGACTACAGTGGCCAGCGCCCCGGACGTAGTGCCGTGACGAGTGTCACGGAGTCGCATGCGCCACACCTGAGCTCCTCCATCATAAGACTACAGTGGCCAGCGCCCCGGACGTAGTGCCGTGACGAGTGTCACGGAGTCGCATGCGCCACACCTGAGCTCCTCCATCATAAGACTACAGTGGCCAGCGCCCCGGACGTAGTGCCGTGACGAGTGTCACGGAGTCGCATGCGCCACACCTGAGCTCCTCCATCATAAGACTACAGTGGCCAGCGCCCCGGACGTAGTGCCGTGACGAGTGTCACGGAGTCGCATGCGCCACACCTGAGCTCCTCCATCATAAGACTACAGTGGCCAGCGCCCCGGACGTAGTGCCGTGACGAGTGTCACGGAGTCGCATGCGCCACACCTGAGCTCCTCCAGTTTGCGCAGTGAGCTTGAGCCTGCATCCTGCGCGGCCGTCAGCCGCGACTGCAGATCACGCCGCTCCTCCACCGAGCTGGCCAGCCGCTCCTTCAGCTTCTCCGCCAGCACGCTCTGTTGCTCCAGCTGGCAGCAATACAATAGTCGTCTGTAACGTCAGGTAAATTGTGGTGAACGTGCTGCCAGACACCCATTTTTTGCCATACACCCAGACACAGCATAGTAGCTGACGTTGGCGACAATTTGTTGTCACTCAGGCGACACATTTTATTTTCTCGAGGCCTGGCTCGCTGAGAATTGTGATACCCGGTGGCCAAGTGACGCCACCTACGGATTTCGGAGCGGGGCGAGTGGGGTGTATGTCGATTTCCACTTAAAAGGCCATATTTTAGCTTCTTGCAACATTTGTGAATTCGACAAAATGTTCCCCATGATTTTTCTTCAGCGATCAATCTCAGCATGTACGTTGACCTGTGCTTACTTCAGGTTGGTTTGCCATGTTAACAGCTCCAGTGAATAGCTTGCACTGGAACATATGGGATGGGATGGTTTGCATGTTTTGGTCATGGCAGGTTAAATGGAACATTCCTTATCCATCACAAAGTCATGACTTGGACTCAGTAACTGTTGCAACGTATTATTCCGCTAACCAAGATAAATCACCGGAGCTACAAGGTACAGTGCTACTAGGCACTTATGCACACGTATGGCGTATCTTGTAGAAACGGTACATGCATAATTGATCAGCTATTTGCTATCTTTTGAGTAGTCAATAGGTCTGGATCTTTCACTGTTCCCAAATAAAGCCGAAGCCATTCTAATCCTTTCTTGAATGTGAAAGTGTAAGCATCAACCATATGGGAAAGGATGGAAAGATCGATGTAGGTACTTTGTGTCGGAGCAATGCTTGCCGATATTTTTCCAGATAAGGGCCTTCTTATGTAGTATATACTCATGGAAATACGACATCGAAGAGTGTAATTGGGATGCCGGAAAGTGGCGACACGAACGCATATGATTTACTCCTGCTTTGACATGAAATATGTTCAGATTATGAACAAACTTTGAGCCATTATTCAGCATTTGCATATGAAACCGCACGAACAACGATGGGGAATTTTCCGAAGAGCAAAATTTGCCATATGGCAAAAGCTCATCGATCAGCGGGTCCTCCGGCCCAGCCACAGAGACAACATGAGCGTACCCTTTTGGTAGCTTCGTGCAGGTTTTTGCTCAGCAGCTTGTTCTTCTGCTGTTCGGCCAGCAGGTTATGGAAGGCCTGCTGCAGTTTCAGCTCTGTCATGTGCAGGATCTGTGGGAACGGTTTACAGAGCGCGGCCGGCTCGGTGGCCGCTCCCGCCTGCCAGCCGGCGCCCAGACCGGCGCCCAGACCGGCGCCCAGACCGGCGCCCAGACCGGCAGTCGGGTCGGAGAGGCCAGCCGCGGCAGCACTGTTGATCAGTGGCGTCATCTGCGGCATGCCACGGCGCAGTGTCATGTCATGCGCTGTCCGCTCCTGTACTGCCGCCACAGTGCTGTGCATGTCAACTCGAGCAACGTTGGGTTCACATATGTGTCTGCATACAGCCGTTGGGAATGTTTGTGGTACCTTAAAGGTACGCAGGGGAAATATTTTCAAGAATACTTGGACAATGAGGAAATGTGGTTGGGAACATCGCCAGGTGACTCATTCGTAAAGTTCACACCATATAAAAATTATATGAGATAGGAAGTTTGACTCGAAACCATTCATCAAAACAAACTTCAGTTGCGTGATGGCGCGTTGGCAGGATCTGTCCGGTTTATGACATGGCGACCTTTCTGTGTACTTACGAGCTATATGATCAACATGGTCGATGCGCCCTAAAGCCCAAATAACTGTGTACTTACAAAGTTTTTGTCAAGTCATACTCGTGACTATTAATCTGAGCAAAGATTACCCTATTACGTGTTGCATGACATGACAGGAAATACAACTCGATAACGAAACTGTGCCATCGACTGCTGTCCGTCCGCTCTTAATACACAGAGGGAAAAATCCGATTGCTAAGCCTGCCAAGATTTCGCAACACTGCATTCTATCTTCCATATTATCGGCGACCATGGCTGCTAGCGATATTCGGCTGTTCTGAAAATGGTTAGCTAATAAATTATTGCAGCGCATTATACAGCGGCACCAATTCTAATACCCCAAACTCGAAACCAATCCCTGTAATTACGTTGTCTGTCAATAAGTAAAATCACATGCGGCATGAGACCCCCCTTGAAACCGAAAAGCTTCACTGCTGGAGCTCCTCCCTACGCAATGCTTGGTACATAGCATAGACATAACTGTGTCTGGACCAACACGGAATCCTCGGCCGACATTTTCCACGAGCTGGTCTGTACTTCTGAATATCCTGTACAACAGCTTTCCGCCAGTGGTGGAACTAAAGCACAACAATTAGATAAACAATTCTTGTCATTCTTTTTGGTATATTTTGAGTTCAGTTCAGTTCAAGTGCCTCCCTTCGCCTTATCCTCAGCTGATGTAGCTTCGTAAATTTACGCGTGGGATGTGGCTGCTGCAAATTTGTTTGTTCCATGTCGATGTTGCTTCATTTCACTTGTCCACCTCCCCACCCCTGCAAAAAGATTGTCAAATAACGAAGTGAAGATTATCAAATGACGAAGTGTTGTTAGGCTGGACAGTGGCAACCTAACTACAGTTCGACACTTATCGTACGTCGACGAATTGTCGCCTATCATCTGTGGTAGGCCCATTCTCTATAGCCATAATGTAGCTATAAAGTATTGTTCAGGGTAGTTGGGCAGCTATGGTACGTGGCAGAGATGACGGGTGTCATCTGTGCCCCTCCCGCTCCCCAGCAGTAGTGTATTCAGAGTGTTGTTCAGGGTAATTGAGCAGCTACGGTACGTCGCAGAGATGACGGGTGCCATCTGTGCCCCTCCCGCTCCCTAGCAGTAGTGTATCCAGAGTATTATGCAGGGTAGTTGGACAGCTACGGTACGTCGCAGAGATGATGGGTACCATCTGTGCCCCGATCGTCCCCTAGTTTGTGCCCCGGCCGTTCCCCAGCGGTAGTGCATCCAGCGAGTAGTATCCAAGGGAGGCCTGGTTATACCTGACAGAGGTAACACTGTCGGTATGATCGGAGCATGAGTTATGAGCTGTGATGTACGTACGAAGACGGAGTCCATGACGAGACTAGGGGCACCATCGGAGGGAAGACACCAGCACCTCCGTTGTTACGCACCTCTACATTGTCGCCGCGGTCTCTGCTGCATTTCAGCTCGAACAGCTCGTTCTCCAGATTACGGACCCGCGCCAGACTTTCGTCGACGGTTTGGCGCAGCTCCTGACACCGGCCCTCGTAGCCTGTGCACAGGTCAGCGGTCACAGAGCCTCGCAGCGTTACGGACCCGTGCCAGACTGTGTCGACGGTTTGGCGCAGCTCCTGACACCGGCCCTCGTAGCCTGTGTACAGGTCAGCGGTCACAGAGCCTCGCAGCGTTTATACTGGTCAGTGGTCAGTAGTCCCCGTAACCTATGCACTGGCCACTGATGATCCAGATCACACACCGGCCACTGATACTCGCACCTGCACACAGTCACCGTCTGCAGATGGATGCTGCCCAGCCAAACTGTACACCACACGCTCACGTGGTAGATTGCCGTTATTAACTAGGAAAATCCCACCACAGTTCGATCACATGCAGAGCTACAGCTGTGCTCGGTGTCACAAGCACGCGTCGTTGCAGCTGGGTCACATTGTACCAGTGCATACCACTGCAGCTGCAACAGTTGGTACCGGTACGTACCACTGCAGTTGCAATAGTTGGTGCCGGTACGTACCACTGCAGCTGGAACAGTTGGTACCGGTACGTACCACTGCAGCTGCAAGTTAGTACCGGTACGTACCACTGCAGCTGCAACAGTTGGTACTGGTACGCACCATTGCAGCTGCAACAGTTAGTACCGGTACGTACCATTGCAGCTGGAACAGTTAGTACCGGTGCGTACCACTGCAGCTGCAACAGTTGGTACCGGTACGTACCACTGCAGCTGCAACAGTTTGTACCGGTATCTACCACCACCGCTGTGTCAGTTGACACCGGTACGTACCGTTGCTGATATGTCCGCCGTCAGTGGCCGGCATGAGAGGCGTACCGGGTGGATGACGGAGCCAATCGTCTGCTCGCTGTGATCCAAACAACAGCAACACATTAGATAACTCGTCAGAGGTAGCACATGTTCACTTCACGCCATGCCCAAATATTCAATTGGAAACTATCAGTAACCAGGATGCGTAGTGCAGCATGCTTGATTGCTTTGCCAGCAGCGTCTGGCACACCGTTCACGACGCCGGTACCGAACTGGTACAGGGTTAGCACAAAACTGGTACATGGCTGGCCCACGGCTGGCAGGGACCGGTACATGGCTGACACAGGCATGGTAGAGTCCTGGTTAGAAGGCTGGTACATACAAGGCTGATGCATGGTCGGTACAGGGCTGGTACGGGGCTGGTACGGGGCTGGTACAGAGCTGGTACAGGGCTGGTGCGGCACTGACCGGTGGCGGTGCTGAGTAACTATGACGGCGCAGTCTGTCTGGCTTCAGCTGAGGTGACCCACCCACAGCGGGGCTGTGAGGCCCTGTGGAGCGGCACCGGATCGCGGCCGGTCCGTTCAACCAGCCACCCACCTGTCAGTGCGCCGACAGCGTTGTCAGAGGCTGGACCACACAGACAAACCGGACCATACAAACGGGACCCGACTATACAGAGGCTAGATCTGGCTGCGCAGACGGAACCTGACTATAGAGGCTGGACCGATCTACACATACGCTGGACTGAACCACACGGAGGCTGGACCGGGTTGCACAGGCAAGGACCGGGCCACAGAGTCCCGAACGGATCACAGAGGTCTGACTGAATCACAGAGGTTGAGTCAGATCACACAGGCTGGGAGGACTACAGGGGTTTGACTGGACCACAGAGGTTGAGTCGGATCACACAGGCTGGGAGGACTACAGAGGTTTGACTGAACCACAGGGGTTGAGTCAGATCACACAGGCTGGGCGGACCACAGAGAACAGATCGTAACACACATATGGAGCTGTCGAACGAGACACACAACAGCCCGCGCTATATACCGCGATACATCACCTGCTCCGGTGGCTTGGTGCACGTCATTGGATGTATGGGCCTTGTTCTGTCAGGCAGATTGTGCCTAATCTGTGGTCGGCTGTGTCGGGCCTTCAACATGCTCAGCTCGCGTTCCTGTCGGAGTAGAAATGTAAGTAAGATCGTAAATGGTCACACTAACATTGGAATGTACCCGAATGACACATTGCTGTTGAGATGTTCATGTTGTTTAACGATAATCGTTTCATCAGTTTGTTTTTTTGCCATCCTTGGTTCGAAGATGACCCACGTGATGTATCCATCTGCCCATAGAAAGACCGCTTATTTCGCAACAAAAAGCTCTTACATTGACACAATGACTACCACCTCTTACAAGACAAACGATAGATTTTCCGTACGGAGCATAAAGTGAGCATGTTTGGTGGTAGAACCAATGGATAATTACTCGTCAAGATCCAGGGGTGGAACGTCGAAGAAAATATTGGGACATTCCAGCAACGATAACGCCAATGACAGACGACTTCGGGTCAGGAAAGGTAACACACGCTCGGAAAACAACTGAAGCGCTCGTCTGACGGACAACAAACAAATAACACGATACAGTGATCAGACACTGATCAGACACAGAAGCAGATGTAGCTTAAGTGGGTTACATGACGTACGTAGTGGAACCCTTGCGCAGGTGGAGGTGCCACCACGGGGCGCACCAACTGACCAAACTGCGACGACAGGAGGGTCCTCGAGTGGTGGCGAGATTGCCGGCCCCACACCCACCCAGTCAACAGCGGATGCTGGGCGCAGAGGAGTCGCCTGTTGCTCCAGTAGATGCTGCCGCTGTTCAATTTCACCAAGCACGTGCGCTGCTCTCCGATTCCGACTGATACGCCCGCGCCACCTCAGCAACCGATGGCGGTGTCCTGTATATCCACGACCGACATGCGGTCCAGGGAGCGGTCACGTGCAGTCGCGTCGCGACGCAGCCTGGCGTGTCAACCGATGGCGGTGTTCTGCACGTCCACGACTGGCATACAGCCGGGAGAGCGGCCACGTGCAGTTGTATCGTGACGCAGCCTGGCGTGCCAACCGATGGCGGTGTTCTGCACGTCCACGACTGGCATACAGCCGGGAGAGCGGCTGCGTGCAGTTGTATCGTGACGCATCCTGGCGTGCCAACCGATGAGCTCGACCCAGGCGTCGCAGCCGTCAGCGGCGAGAAGCCACTGCCACTCGGCAGCAAAAATACACTGGTAGATGGGCAGTGGGCAGTAAGCAGTGGGCAGTGTCTACGCCCGACCTCGGGTGGCCAAACATCACCTTTGCGGGCTATCTGTTGCGTTGGTTCAAGGTGTGCCTTCTCGGCTCCAGGAGCCGTCTCTTGAACCGCTCATCGTCCAACTTTCGTACGACGACGCGGTGATGACCAGCTCCTTCTGGCCTTCACCGTCGAAAATATGGGCATCCAGGAACAACAGCTGGTGACACACCTCACCAGGTGTTGGTAAGGTGCGTCATCTCACCAACACCTTCACTGTCGCTTTCACATGGCCGTCTGGAACACGAGCATCGTGGGGAAACACCTGGTGACGCACCTCGCAAAGTGTCAGAGATCGGCGTATCCCATCCCATCTCGGCTGGTATCCCAGCTGGTATCCCGGCTGGTGCTGTGTGACGGTCGGACAGGCTAGGTGAGTCGCTTCAGACAGCAACTGCCGGCTGGTATCTCCACTACGGTGTCGTGTAGAGGTCGGACAGGCTAGGTGAGCCGCTTTAAACAGCGACTGCCGGCTGGTATCCGCGCTACGGTGTCGTATGACGGTCGTCGGGCTAAGTGAGCCGCTTCAAACAGCGACTGCCGGCTGGTATCTCCACTACGGTGTCGTGTAGAGGTCGGACAGGCTAGGTGAGCCGCTTTAAACAGCGACTGCCGGCTGGTATCCGCGCTACGGTGTCGTGTGGAGGTCGGATGGGCTAGGTGAGCCGCTTCAGAGAGTGACTAATGGACGACATGTCGACGGTAATGCAGTGCCCATGCTTATCATTTATTAGACATACATGCGTGGCGGACACGTGGCGGACACGGCGAGCCTGGCTGGAGGTGAGCTCCGGTACAGAAGACCAGTGTAGTTCCGACGTGGCGGACACGGCAAGCCTGGCTGGAGGTGAGCTCCGGTACAGAAGACCAGTGTAGTTCCGACGTGGCGGACACGGCAAGCCTGGCTGGAGGTGAGCTCCGGTACAGAAGACCAGTGTAGTTCCGACGTGGCGGACACGGCAAGCCTGGCTGGAGGTGAGCTCCGGTACAGAAGACCAGTGTAGTTCCGACGTGGCGGACACGGCAAGCCTGGCTGGAGGTGAGCTCCGGTACAGAAGACCAGTGTAGTTCCGACGTGGCGGACACGCGGAGTCTGGCTGGAGGTCGGGCGGCTCCGGCGGACACGGGGATGATGTACGTCTAAGCAGCGGTATAGCAGTAGCAGAGGCGGCATAAGGGAGACGAACTTTGTGGTGCGATGTTTTACATACATGGTAATACACCTATCAGGTGTACCTATCAGATCCTCACTTTATATGTCCATATGTTCAACCAAGTTTTGAATATATATATATATATATATATGCAGGACATTTTCTGGCAAAATGCTACAACCGAATATCTTCCGAAGAGTGTGTACGGTGGCTGTCCGGTTCCCCCTGTGCCCAGTCCTCAAAGGGAGTACTTCTCTGGATACGATAGTACGCGCTGCCCCCGTAGTCGGACAGTATTTCCGAATACATCACATGGTTGGCAAAACCGCTCGTACACCTCACCTTCCTCTCTAGCGTGGCCTCGAGCTGCTCCAGCTGCCTGCGGTGTTCGCCCTCATCGTCTTGCACGATATCTGTCTTGGTTGACGCGATTGGCTGTGGGAAGAGCGGAATGGCTTTCTTACAGCAGCGATGCAAACACACATAGACACACACACACACACACACACATATATACATATATACATATATACATATATGCACATATACACATATACACATATACACATGCATATATATACATATACACATACACATATATACATATACACATGCATATATATACATATACACATATACACATACACATATATACATATATACATATATACATATATACAAATATACATATATACATATATACATATATGATTAGGTGCAGTGCTGCACTGAGCATGATTATGAGTGAGAAATAGGCATAAAATAACCTTATGCTCAAATTAAGATAAAGAAATAGATCCAAAATCACACTGCATATATTTCAGCCACGAGCCTTCCTCAACAGTGAACATTTTGGTACAAAATCCACAAAAACACAAGCCAAGTTCACCTCGTGACACCGAACCATGAATCGCTTTCATTTCACATATCACAATATCTGCATACTCGTGAAATACATATCACATTAACATAAACCCACATCAAGGTGTACGATCCGTGTGTGTACATGTGTCAACTTGCGACCCAGGTGTGTGTACATGTCTGTGTGTGGATGCGGTTATGTGTTGCATATGTGCTTACCTCAGGCGGTGTACGGAACTGGTTTTATCAGGGTCCAGGATGCCGTCATTGTGTTTAATGAAGGCTTTTTGTTCCTAATCTCTGTCGATTCGCTGATTTTGAGCTCTGCTACATCTTTGCAAGCTTGCAGAATGGATATGCTGAGTGTTTTAGAGTCGAAAGTGCTGCTTGCGTGAGTGATTTTGAAGTGTTCGCCAAATGGGGTGTTAGTGGTTTTATTTTTAGCGTCTCTTAAGTGCTCATTAAATCTGTCCCTAACCATGCGACAGATTGGACTTTTCAATCACAGATTCACCAAGATGTAGCAGAGCTCAAAATCAGCGAATCGATAGAGATTAGGAACAAAAAGCCTTCATTAAACACAATGACGGCATCCTGGACCCTGATAAAACCAGTTCCGTACACCGCCTGAGGTAAGCACATATGCAACACATAACCGCATCCACACACAGACATGTACACACACCTGGGTCGCAAGTTGACACATGTACACACACGGATCGTACACCTTGATGTGTGTTTATGTTAATGTGATATGTATTTCACGAGTATGCAGATATTGTGATATGTGAAATGAAAGCGATTCATGGTTCGGTGTCACGAGGTGAACATGGCTTGTGTTTTTGTGGCTTTTGTACCAAAATGTTCACTGTTGAGGAAGGCTCGTGGCCGAAATATATGCAGTGTGATTTTGGATCTATTTCTTTATCTTAATATGAGCATAAGGTTATTTTATGCCTATTTCTCACTCATAATCATGCTCAGTGCAGCACTGCACCTAATCAAACAATCAGAATCATCATCTAACCGCCGCGCAGTGCTAATACGAACCTTACAAAATGCTGAAAAACAAGCCAAGTGTAGTGAGAGAAAATACGGTAAATTTCAAAAAAAAAGAAAAAAAAATTTTTGGGATTTTTTTTTTAAAAAAGGGATCTTACGTAAAAATATGATGCGACCACTCATTTTCTCCGCAAATGATTACTTTTAAGTCAGCGACGGTTGATGACGACGGTCTTGGGGACACGCCGCGTTACAAAACGCTCCCACCTGCACCTGTTCGCGCGAAAATGGTAACAATTTCCTCCTCAGCTGTAGACAAGCACAGCGGACACCTCGTTTTATTAGAGACTTGATATCAAGAAATACCTGTGTCCTGGACAATAGTGACACATTGAGGAAAATCAAGGAAACCTTCTTCCGGCAAACTTTGAACGAGAAATTAAAAGAAACCTTCAAAACAGAGACATATCTAAAACGGGAAGGAAGGCGCCTAGAGAGAGAGCGCAACACCCTTCATCACCCCCTTTCGACTTGGGTAGAACAACAAGCTGTCCTGATCTTCAGAGAAACATCTAAAATGGTGCATCAGGGTCACCAAAGGAAATTCAAGCAGTTACAAAACAAATATAAGGCTGCGCAAGATGAAGAGAAAGATGACGAAGCACTTCTAGAAGATACAACCCAAGACAGAGACACTGGCACATATGCAGCAGATACGGACAGTCTGAACAGTGATACCGGAGTTACCACTAGAACCTCACAAGAGGTGAGCTCACCTGAGGTCGAAACGCAGTCAGACATATGGCTTGATTCGATACAGTGCGCGCCTATATGTTTGCAGCATTCAGCGATGCTGACTGATAGCAGCATATCAGTAGAAGTAGAGACTAGGCAAGATGCAGTTAGATGGCGGCCAGAGGAGATTGGGATTAGGGAAGTGTATGTGCATGAACAGGATGAGATCTGGTATAACGCGTTCACATGTGATGATGGAGCGCTTCAAAAGTGTAACACATGTACAAATCTGACTAGAACCGATTGGCCCGAACTTGGACGCAGTAGCACAGCACATGCACAGGAAACACGATCACCGGACAATTCTAAATTGCTCAATCTAACTAAACGTTCCGTTCCGGGAACGCTAGCTAATATTCTAAACAAGGGGCCAAATTTTGCCCTAACTCGCCAGATCAATCATAAGGTTATAAAGAAGGTAGAGATAGGAATAGAAAGAGGAGCTTTTGCCCTCCGCTGGAAGCATTTTATAGAATCCAAGCGAACACAAGCAAACACTGGGACAAATCCTGCACGGTACCCCCTGAACCCGCATACAGATACTGACCACTTCTCTGCTCCATCATCCCAAGATAGCGCACATTTGGAAACACCCCATTTTAGTGACACGGACACAAGGATGGCACCGTCTGCTAGCAGTGCAATAGAAGCATCATTACGAACTCTCAAACAAAAGATCATGAACATATTCAAAAACCATCGCACACATAAGCAGACAAACCATTCTGTCAATGACCTACAGTTATTGCATGACCTCAAGGATGACCCAGACATCATAGTAAAACGCTCCGACAAATGCAAGGGTTTTGTTATCCTGCCTCGAACAACATATATAGAGAAAGCATCAACAATAACAGAGCAATATCAACCCGTAGACAAGAACCCAACGCGACATCTGGAAGCAGCCACCAAAAGGATAATTACCCAAACGTTGACAGGAAAAGTTTCTGACAAATTCATTAAAGCCATAAAACCCACATCTTCCCGGACAGCCGAACTGTATGGCCTTCCCAAAAGCCACAAGCCGGATGTACCCTTGCGCCCGATAGTTTCGGCATGCGGTGACCCCTTGGACAAATTAACTTGGTTCCTTCAGCGTGTCGTCTCCCAACTTTTAGCTTTTGTACCAGCACATCTTCGGAACACTTATGATTATTTGGACCGCTTGCAGAGCCAGTTTCCCGCAGGGCTACCGCCAGGAGCTATCGCATTCACTGTCGATGTAGCTAACTTATACGGCAATATACCTACGGATGAAGCGATCTCGGCCACATTAGATATCCTACGCTTACATAGCGATGAGATAAACATGTTTGGACTAGGTCTAACAGACATCGAAAATCTCCTGAAACATTGCTTGAATAATAACTTTGTGAGATTCGGGGATCGATATTACAGTCAGCAAAAGGGCATAGCTATGGGGAGTCGGATTGCTCCACCACTGGCCATCATCTTCATGAACGCAGTTGAGACACTCCTGACATCAAATCAACACCAGCCCGTAACATATATGCGCTACATTGATGATGTTCTGGGTATTTGGATACACGGTTCAAAAGCTCTGGATGATTATTTTAATTTTCTCAACAACTTCCATCCTTCCATAAAATTATCCATGGAACGCAGTGACCATTCCGGTAACCAACAAGTACCTTTCCTGGATACACTTCTGACCATCAACAAGGACGATTCTTACACAACCGAGCTATACATAAAACCGATGGCGGCGCCTATAATACTTCCATTTTTCTCGGCACACCCCATCCAGACAAAAAGAGCAGTTTTGTATGCACAGACATTGAGAGCCAAGCGTCTCGGATCTAATGCTGATGCCCGAAACCGAGGCATGCAAAAAATCGAAACTTTGTTTCTGGCCAACAACTATCCATCCCACATGATCAAAACAGCCAGGTTTCAGGTAACACACCCCGTGAAAAATACACAGACACAAACGCGACGTTCGGACCCCAAAGACAACGCAACTTTCGTCAGCCTCCCCTACATAGATGATAAGCTCACCAAAAAAATAACAGCGGCAATCAAAACCTCAAAACTATCACTACGTGTAGCATGGCAGAGTGGCAAAACACTTTCAGAAACTCTGACCAAGTCCGCTCTCAACCCACACCCATGTCCTGCTGGGAGCAAAAAGTGTCACTGCTGCCTGGCAGGACTTCAAGGCAGATGCCACACACGAAACACCGTCTACCTCATAACATGCCAGCTATGCCGATCATTGGACATCACGTATATAGGGGAAACAAAACGCATGGTTAGGGACAGATTTAATGAGCACTTAAGAGACGCTAAAAATAAAACCACTAACACCCCATTTGGCGAACACTTCAAAATCACTCACGCAAGCAGCACTTTCGACTCTAAAACACTCAGCATATCCATTCTGCAAGTTTGCAAAGATGTAGCAGAGCTCAAAATCAGCGAATCGATAGAGATTAGGAACAAAAAGCCTTCATTAAACACAATGACGGCTACCTGGACCCTGATAAAACCAGTTCCGTACACCGCCTGAGGTAAGCACATATGCAACACATAACCGCATCCACACACAGACATGTACACACACCTGGGTCGCAAGTTGACACATGTACACACACGGATCGTACACCTTGATGTGGGTTTATGTTAATGTGATATGTATTTCACGAGTATGCAGATATTGTGATATGTGAAATGAAAGCGATTCATGGTTCGGTGTCACGAGGTGAACTTGGCTTGTGTTTTGTGGCTTTTGTACCAAAATGTTCACTGTTGAGGAAGGCTCGTGGCCGAAATATATGCAGTGTGATTTTGGATCTATTTCTTTATCTTAATATGAGCATAAGGTTATTTTATGCCTATTTCTCACTTATATACATATATACATATATACATATATACATATATACATATATACATATATATATATATATATATATATATATATATATATATATATATATATATATATATATATATATATATATATATATATATATATATATATACATATATACATATATACCTACATATATATATATATATATATATATATATATATATATATATATATATATATATACGTGATATCTGGCTATGCTTATGTGCTAGGCATTCCGTCAGTTAGAGGAGAAAATAGACTATATAGCAGAATGGCCATGTGTGCCTGCCGTTATCAGGTTACCACAGGTGAGAGCAGTGCGTTCCAGTGTTGTCAGCTGCACTGACCCACGATTTAGCGGAGAGTGAGGGGATGTCGGCGTCCGTGCACGGTGTCGCGGTCGCCGCAGCCACCACCTTCAGCCGAGCCTCCTTGGCGTCCTGCAACTCGTTCGTCATCGTGCGGATAGTCTTCTCCTGACCTTCCACGGCCAGGTTCAGAACCTGAATGGACCGACAGGGACGGCAAGCAGGCGTCAGTGTGGTGAACTTGACATTGATTGGTAGGATACACGTCGGTGTTAACTGTAGCTGTATTTGAATTTGCCTCACAAACACATTTGCTCGCTTAGTGGTCATGAGCCATATTATAATCACAAGGCAGGTGGCCTTGCAACAGCGCAGTTGAACCAGCAATTGGAAACATATTCCTGCAAAGAAGAACAAATAGCGTGAGAGAGCTTTTCCTTCCGAGGGACGATATTAGAGGGCAGCAGATTTGACATAATTTCAGAACACCTGGTACACAGACATTCCTCACACAATAGAAACTCCAGTGCCTCACGAATATCCACAAGGTCTTCAGGCAAAAACCAAAGCAAATTAACTTCTTACGAGCAATTCCTTCCGGATTTTGACGAAAGAATTCCTTTGGAGCAATTCCTTCCAATTCCTTTGGACCTCCAGGTGTCATGAAGTCGGATAGCTTCAGAACGAGATAAAATATATTGGTACACCCACAGTGTGAACGTACGTAGTTTTTCTGCTCCACCTGTCGTAGCTTGGCCCGCTGTAGCTGGTACTCCTGTCGGAGCTGACTGACGTCCTCCTGATCGTGTTCTGCCGGCTGTGGCACTGTGTGACCCGTCTGTGCACCCGCCTCACTGACCGAGCGCAGACCGGACCCGGTCTCAGAGACCTGCCGGGACAGGACCACTGCTCAGACCTGGCCTCAGAGTCCTGCCAGGACAGGACCACTGACCTACTAATGATCAGACCCGGCCTCAGAATCCCGCCTTAACAGGACCACTGCTCAGACCTGGCATCAGAGTCCTGCCGGGACAGGACCACTGACCTACCAATGATCAGACCCGGCCTCAGAGTCCCGCCTTAACAGGACCACTGATCAGACCTGGCCTCAGAGTCCTGCTGGGACAGGACCACTGCTCAGACCCGGCCTCAGAGTCCTACCGGGACAGAGCCACTGACCAAGCGCAGACCAGACCAACCAGCGCAGTCTTTCCTCGCCTACACCACGGCGGAAAAGCTCAAACCACCCGTAGACTCTGTCCCTCAGTCGCCTCTTGATGAACCTGCGGATCACTTGATTATCCCCTTATAATCTGTGGGTAGTTTACAGGTCTGCTGTGGTCATCCGCAGACCACGAAAATTTATGTTTAGAACACACACAGCTTTCCCCTCTGTGTCCTTATCAGGGGAACGTTGTCCAAATTCATTGCTTGTCAAAATGAAAGATGATAAATGCCTGTTCATGTCCATGCTCTCAGCCTGCTCCTGCAGTTCATCATTATTATTGATCTGTTGGGCCAGATTTTCACTCAGTCGCTGAATCTCAGCGTCCCCTGTCCATTCCTCCAGATTCAGGCGCTCCTATGCTTCTCCCCAATTGGTCCAGCTTAACCTCGAACGCCTCGATAACGGTAGCCTTGCCAGACTGAATCATCCTCTAGATAGAATACAGCGAGGCATGACTGAGCTCCACGGCAGGCGCCGCAGGCTCCGCGAGCGGCCAGGGGCGGAGCTGCATACCGCGGTGAACCTGACCGCCGGTTCGGCGCCTGCCGTTTGGCTTTTCGCCTCTCGTCACGGCGCACAATTTCGGGGACGGAGACCTGTCGCCTGCGACTGCTGACCGTGGCAGCACCACTTTAAGTCCCAAACATCGCCACAATCAGTGAAAACCGCCTCGTCAGCACTATTTTCGGTCGCCATTGACAAGTTCACCACTCACCTCTCAGAGATTCAGTCGTATGGAGTGCGTGGTACTGCGGTGTTACTCTGCCAAGCACTCGCACACTCCAAAATCACCGTTCGTAGCTCATCGCAAAGCACTGATCATGTCAAATGGTACACGTGGCACGGTGAGAACGGCAGCTGGCCCCCGCTCACCGCCCGGGCACACTCACTCGGCGCTCACTCGATCGCCATGCGGAGCTCGCGGAGAGGCGACCCGACCGCGGCCAAGTTCACGCGTCGACTGGTGAGTGGAGGTGTGTCATTTGACTTGGTGGACGTGGCTACAGTGGGTGTGAGGATGTCATCTGACCTCGTAGACGCGGCTGTGGTGGCTGTGAGAGTATGTCATCGGACTTCATGAACGTGGCTGTGGTGAGTGTGAGAGTGTGTCATTTGATCTCGAGGACGTGGCTGTGGTGAGTGTGACAGTGTGTCATCTGACCTCGTAGGCGTGGCTGTAGTTGGTGCGGGACGTGGCGTTTGATTTCGTGGGTTGGTTGATTATTTTGTCTTCAGGGTGCATCACCATATTGATTATATAGCGCTCATAGGGATCGTTTGATTAGTGCGGGGGCCTAAAAGCGCACCGACATCTGACATCGTAGTCGTGCCTACCGACCTGCTGCTTAGAGCTGGAGGCAGTCCTCAGCTGGGACCGCGAGTCGCCCGGCAGCATGTAGGTGGTGCCGGACGACGACACTGAGCTTCCCACCGAGCGCGCCGACACCGGCGCCTCGGGGACGATCCGCACGCCCAGCGACGAAGCCGTCGCGGCCGACGTCATCGCCGACGTCATCGCCGACGGCCGGGCCTGGCGCCGCGTCACCAGCGAGTGGCGACTCGACAGTGGACCGGAGCCGACATGGCTGTCGGTCGGCCGGACCGCCGACAGTGCGTCGGCACCGACGGAGCCGGCCGTCGCCGCCGCTGACGTGGGCTGGGGCGGGTCCGCCACCAACGCTGGTTTGTCGCCGCCGCCGTCCGCCGGCAGAGGCTGTCGGAACAGAAGAGGTCAGCCACACTGCTGCACACAGCTGAACTGTAGGTCAGCCACACTGCCGCACACAGCTGAACTTAGGTCAGCCACACTGCCGCGCACAGCTGAACTGTAGGTCAGCCACACTGACACACACAGCTGAACAGTAGGTCATCCACACTGCCACACACAGCTCAACTGTAGGTCAGCCACACTACCGCACAGCTCAACTGCAGGTCAACCACACTGACACACACAGCTCAACTGTACGTTAACCACACTACCGCACAGCTCAACTGCAGGTCAGACACACTACCACATACAGCTGAACTGCAGGTCAGCCACACTGACACACACAGCTCAGCCGTAAGTCAGCCACAGTGCCACACAGCTGGGCTACATGTTAACTAATAGCCATACTACCACACACAGCTGAACTGAATGTTAGCCACATCGCCGCACGGATAAACTGTAGGCTAGGTACACTGTCACAGACACACACACACATACAGACAGCTAACTGTTGGTCAGCCACACTGCCACACAAGCAAACTATGAGTCAACCACACTGTCACGCACAGCTTAGCTGTGTTGCAGCTTAGCTGAATATTGAAGTCGGAGATCGGACACAATGATACAGTACAGTAGGGTTCATATGGGGCCTGACTTCCGTGATGTCTGACACCACCATCTGATTGATACTGTAGAGTTCTGGTGTGTATTGACAATTCAGTCATGTGTAACTCCATCCCCCAATTGACATGAACCTAACAGCTCTGGCGAGGTTCACGGTTCCGAAGGTCACTCGGGTGGCGTTTGGCAAGGGTGGCGTTGAGACAAGGTTGGACGGTACTCATTGACCCAGCAGTCAGTGAGTGTTGCCTGACAATGTCCAGAAGTGCCAGCACAAGTCATGCCTGACAGCGTCAGATCTTCACCCCATAAGACTCGGGCAGATTCGCCAGGATCTCGCACCCAATGCAAGCTCTGAATTGTACTCAATCAATGATCTGACAGCTCAGCTTGACCAGGAAGTTGCCAGCCAGTTTGACGTGACCCAAGAAGTCCTTGAAGCGTTTGGTTCGACGATTTGTCGGATCTGACGCGATCGTAACATGCCTCGGTGTGACCCTGTGACCCCGAACACTTGACCGGACAGTGTCGGCTGACCTGTGTCGACATTCCGTCGATGGCACCGCGCAGGCTGGTCATGATGTCGGCGGCGGCGCTGGCCTGCTGCTTGGCCCACATGAAGTTACGTATGACGTCCTGCAGATTGCGCGGACTGCCGCTCATGGAGCCGGCCATGATCTCCGAGAGGTCCGGCACCTGTGGCAGTGCCAGCAGCTGCCGGACGGCCAGCTGTTCATGTGGCCTGTTGCTCCTTATGCCCGCACCAGAATAATGGCGCATTCCAAGGCAATCGGCTGCAGGATAAACTGGCTCACGGGCTCGCTATTCACTCACTGCCAGTTGGATGTTCCCAGTGGAGTTAATCGATTAATTATGAACTACACTGAGACCACATGACGCTTTCCACACATTAATGTATACACAACAGCCATTTAAATTGCCCACATTCCACAGTGTACAGATGTACGTTTACACGTGCAAACCTGGCAGCGTAGCTGATGCGGTGGATCCACCTTGTCCGCCTGCAGTGGCGGTTTGGTGGGAGAGTCGATACGGTACAGTTGATGCGGTGGGCCCACCTTGTCCGTCTGCAGTGGCGGTTTGGTGGGAGAGTTGATGCGGTGGACCCACCTTGTCCGTATGCAGTGGCGGTTTGGTGGGAGGGTCGATACGGTACAGTTGATGCGGTGGGCCCACCTTGTCCGTCTGCAGTGGCGGTTTGGTGGGAGAGTTGATGCGGTACAGTTGATGCGGTGGACCCACCTTGTCCGCCTGCAGTGGCGGTTTGATGGGAGGGTCGATGCGGTACAGTTGATGCAGTGGACCCACCTTGTCCGTATGCAGTGGCGGTTTGGTGGGAGGGTCGATACGGTACAGTTGATGCGGTGGACCCACCTTGTCCGTCTGCAGTGGCGGTTTGGTGGGAGGGTCGATGCGGTACAGTTGATGCAGTGGACCCACCTTGTCCGTATGCAGTGGCGGTTTGGTGGGAGGGTCGATACGGTACAGTTGATGCAGTGGACCCACCTTGTCCGTGTGCAGTGGCGGTTTGGTGTGAGGGTCGATACGGTACAGTTGATGCGGTGGACCCGCCTTGTCCCTATGCAGTAGCGGTTTGGTAGGAGGGTTGGTACGGTATAGCTGATGCGGTGGACCCACCTTGTCCGGCTGTAGTGGCGGTTTGGTGGGATGGTCGGTACGGTACAGTTGATGCGGTGGACCCACCTTGTCCGTAGGCAGTGGCGGTTTGGTGGGAGGGTCGATACGGTACAGTTGATGCGGTGGACCCACCTTGTCCGTCTGCAGTGGCGGTTTGGTGGGAGGGTCGGTACGGTACAGTTGATGCGGTGGACCTACCTTGTCCGCCTGCAGTGGCGGTTTGGTGGGAGGATTGGAAAGGTGTGATACTGGTCGGTCGTCTCGGCTCTCCTCCACTGTGGGCCGAGACGGGCCGGGCGGCTGCAGCTCCTTCTGCAGCTCCCCCTGCCGCTGTCCGCTGTTGTTCTGACTGCCATTCCTCGACTGAGGCAGCACACACTCTGAGACCTCATCGGTGCCGAGACCCGCACTCTTGTGGGGAGAACGGCGACGCTCAGTCGGGGAGCGACAAGGCTCACCAGGCGAGCGACGAGGCTCACTGAACGAGCGATGCAGCTCCTTTTGTGAACGGTGTGTCGAGTCACACGGCGAGCGACGTGCATCACGTGGCGAGCGACGTGGATCACGTGGCGAGCGACGCGGATCACGTGGCGAGCGACGCGGATCACGTGGCGAGCGACGCGGATCACGAGGGGAGCGGCGCGGATCACGAGGGGAGCGGCGCGAATCACGAGGGGAGCGGCGTGGGTCACGAGAGGAGCGATGTGAATCACGCGGAGAGCGATGCAGAGCACGCGGAGAGCGACGTTGATCACGAGGAGAGCGACGTTGATCACGCGGGGAGCGGCGTTGATCACGTGTGTCACGCGGGGAGCGGGCGGCACTGTCACGTGACATCAGCTGACGGTCGCGGGAACTGCTGTCCGCCAGAGTGTGGCTGCTTGGGCGAGACTGGAGCGACGGAGCTGTCGTCTGAAACAGGTGCACGCGTGCTTTAGCGCTGAGTGTCTTCATGTCAGCAGACGAGGCTCTCCGCTGCAGCAGCTAGATAATGCCAGCGTGCCAATTCATGTGTTAGACTACCGTCCAATATTGAATCAAATGTGAAACGTGAATACATGTATGTGTGCTTGATGTACATTTTGCCGTTATGGTCAGCCTGAAACAGGTTTTCCAAGAAGTTTCTTTACACGCAAGCTTGTAAAATCCACACATGGATGGAGCAGTGTCGCAGGTTTGGTGGGAAACGAAGGTGGACGTTCGCTACTGTCAGTTAAGGTGAGATGAAACATCACACCTAAAACATTTGAACACGACCTTGATACTTGAATCGAATTATTTCACCTAAAAAAATGAAATCATTCATGAAAAACCATTTCGGTGCAAAGAAGAAAATCCGATATTTTTCCAAATTGTAATGAATGACACACATTGGCCTGTTATTAACACCTGGAATATCGTGTATTGCTTCTTTTTTACAGGCCTCCTACCTAAGTCTTATTATTCCAGGAAAGGAACTCTAACATGTTCAGAAAACTAACTATCCTTGAAAATTTAAACCCAAACACCACAACTAAAGATGGCATGCAATGAAGGGCATGCAGCTATGGAACAACCATACCAAGAAAAGCTTTGCAATATGTGCCACTTGAAATGTGATGTTCTTCGTGCTACATTTGAAACTCTTGCTGGTCGTTGTCTTTGTTGACGAAAAGATGTGAAGATGAATTGCAGAACTTGGCCATGCCAAATGGTCTTAGCGGATGACTAGGCTCAGGTAACCTAAGCCATGCCAATCAAGTGCAAGTTAGATCGACAAATGAACCTGAAAGGGACGACGTGGTGCTTACATATACCGTATCTTACATGACCTTTATCATGTGTGCAAAGGTGAAGCGAGATCGTTTGCCAGGAATGAAGCATCTTAATCCATCCCTGTACCTAGAAACCTCAACAATAATTGTACTTTAGCTAGATAGTTAGCGTAGTAGCTAGGTAGTTAGCGAGACCAACGTGTGATCCACACCGATACTCGTAGATAGGTGGTGACATTGCTATGCGATTGGTGATGGCCTCCCCAGACCCGGCAGTACGTCTGGCCGCCAACCACGGCTGTAATTGTGCAGTCAATCTCCCGACCTTGAGAGGCTGTCGAAGTCGAAGATAGGTGGTGACATTGCCGTGTGAGTGGTGATGGCCTCCCCAGACCAGTAGTACGGCTGCCCAGACGGCAGTAACTGTGCGGTCAGTCTCCCGACCTTGACGGGTCGTCCAAGTCGAAGTTGGAAGCCAATTTTTACATCAGCAATATCAGCGAGCGCCAGCTGTCTGGCGCGATGCGTACGTGGCTGGTGGGTCGCCTGCGGCCGCCCGCCGACGACGTCCTGTACTGGTCGCGGTGTCTGCGCACGGAGGCGACGCTGGGTCTGGTGTCGGAGCCGGTGGCATCGTTCACAGACAACTCCGAGTCGGGGAACAGGGACGCCAGCGCCTTCATCTCGGCTATCCGCGCTCGCAGTGACGGCTGAAAGCCAACAGAGATCGCTCGTCACCGCACCGGTGTGTCAGGTGTGTCAGGTGTGTCAGGAGTGTCTCAATATGACGATATTAGTTGGTGCACCCTGAAGCCACAATCACTTATGACTGGTGACGGGTCCGCTCAAATTCGTTAAACTGATGCAGAAGAGCATCTGTTTTTTAAAGGATTCAAGCCAAATTGAAATGGCATCGCCACTGACTTCTGTGCCATGTGCCTACTGAGAAATGTGTACTCTTCCAGGTCCGCCTTACAAGTCTTGTCACTTGTTCGTTGATTAATCGTGCATTCCTCCAATGCGGTGAGCGATTCTTATTACTTAGAGTTTAATAACACGCCGATTGCAAGAGCTATTTGTGCCCATTTGGTTCAAGAGCCTTCCGTCGCACTAAAAAATAAGCGATTGAATGAAGGGCTCACAGTAATGCAACAAGCTATGCTCTGCCTAGACTGTTAGGCTCCAATATAACTAGTATTTCATTGAAAAGTGGCTGGGGATTTACAGTCAACGTGAAGTATTAACGTTAAGTTTTGTGACTTGATGATGACATGGGTGTAGTATCCTATCACACCCCATAAATTCTACCGTACCTGTTTCTTTTTGTGTGAAGCACACTTAGTTACACCTATGTATCCCGGTAGTTAAGTACCAACAGGTGCTTATCACGTGCTTAACACAGTGAAGCTGTTGCGCCGGCGACAGAGGATATTTTGTATTGCCCATCTCAACAAGGGATAAGCTACGAGCTTGAACACATCAGTACATACCACTACGTCAAGCGTTTGCGTTTTGTGAGGTTTTGATGTGGGACAGATTTAAATGGGAACAGGAGCGGATATAAGGAGGGAACTGGAGACATGTGCCCCTCCCCCCATGGGAAGGTGGCGCCCCTTCTGCCGGGAAAAGGCGCCCCTCTGGCCATCTGAGAAGGCTCGACTGTATCCACCCATTAAGTTTTCAGCCAGAGGCGCCTCTCCGGACATGTGCCACCTCCTGACAATTCTTGGATCCGTCTCTGGGCGGGAACCGTTTTACAGTGGTTTATTTTCATGAGATACCATTCCGAAACTGCTGTTTTAAGTTCGTAGGGCAACAGCCCTCAGTGGCGGATCCAACGAAGGAAGCATGAGGTCATGGGCATGCCCCTGGGCCTCGAAGGGACCCACACAGGCTTCTAAACGCGTCGAGTTTCAACAAACGCCATGACAAAGCACACACAAAAAATTGCGCGCTCAAGATGGCCTCTGTGCGATCGATGAGGGCCTCGGATAGAAATCGTGGACCGACGAAATGGCTGATGGAGGGCCCTGACACCATAGGAATAATGGTTAACGATAATGGTTAAGGGTCACGAAGTGGGCGTCATGGCTCCTCTGCGCCACCCACTCACCCACAACGTCCTACATCATGGCTCACCCCACCCACCTACAACGTCTTACTCATATGGCAAGTGCAATTGCAGAGCAACAAGTATTCAGTCGGTAAATGGGGTGAACAAAGCCACCCAGTAAAAATACATATCACCGTTCCAGGGATGTCTATTGGACCAAAGCATACAATTTACTGCATATTTTTGTAGACTATTCGAGGTGAAGAAACCACAAACTTCACGAGATTATGCGAGCGACCGCAAGTGAATATAGCACTATTAAATGGAAGATCGATCGTCTTCCTCTTTTCTCTATTGTGGAATAATGATAACGTAGTTTATGCTTCTCACTCCTAAAAATGTCTGGTGGAAAGATTAACTTGCTGACATTGCTTACGACTATCAAGCGCAAAAAAAATGGACGGCAAGTATAGCACATAATTGTAGCATATTTGCAATAGGTGCACACCGTGTTGTATGGTCCACAATTCACCTGCTCCATAATGCACAATATGCCGAGTAATTATACAGCTAGTGACACTTCTAAGCTCGCTACAGGCTCAGTGTGAGCTAAAACAAGACCAGACAATCAAAGTCTGGCAAAACCATTAACTACGTGCCAAGCTCACTGAATATCGGTACTTTGGAAGCAACCAGTCAGTTTCTGCTGCAATGACAACAGCACGACCATATGCAGCTTCTTCTGCAATAACAACAAGTGAATCATCTACAGTTTCTGCTGACATGACAACTGCGGGCCTGCCTACAGCTTCTGTCGTAATGATGGTGCTCGCCGTCCGCGTCGGTGGCGGCTTCCCGCCAAGGATTTTGTGCATTGCGGCACTGCATCACTCTGGTATGTTGCGGCACAGCATCACTCTGGTGTATTACGGCACAGCATAGTCTCGCCCACTTGCGTGCCCACTAGGCCACCCATTGAAGGAATAATCTATTGTTCTGTTGCATAATATCGACAGGAATATGATGCGTCATTATAGCGAACAGCCGTGCGAATACAAGAGGCATTTTACTTGTCGGGGCAAACATGTAACTACGACAGTGCACAGGCGCATGATGCGTGATCCAGCTGCGTGATCATGATGCGTGATCCAGCCGCGCGAAATGGCGGACAGTGGCGAAGTGACGGAAGTGACACGAACGTTAGCCTTCCAACAAACCATATCAGCTTCCACATTGTCAGGCTAGCTTAAAAACAAGCTACACAAGGTTGCATTTTCTATCATTTCGGTCCTTCCTGCCAACTTTTATTCAAACCACATACAAAATCCTCTACATCGCGGCACATGACATATATTTAATTTAAATAATGAACGTGATCAATGGGAAATTCAGCTCAAAATCGCAGTCTTAATGTTAAAGACGTCAATAATTAAGATGAAATACTGTGATCAAAGTAGCTACAAATTGTAATTGAAGGACTACGCGTAACTACGAGTAAAAGGGAAGGGCTTACTGCTATTTAAAAAAAAAGATGCTACGATATCAAGCACGTGGTCGTCGAGCACCCAATGCAGAAATGGTATTCAGGCATTGAATTAAAGCAGCATGTGGCATGACAGCCATTCTTAAATATGCATACCACTGAATCGTAGAAATATATACGCGCTCAACGATAAATGTTATTGTATCTACGACGAATTGGGTGTAAATTTCCGCGCGCCATGCCTCATATTTATCGATGCAAATACTATGAGAATGGAAAAGGCACCATGGGAAGAAAGCGTTGGAACACGAAGACGTGACTAATTATAACATAGCGTACGCGAATAATTAGGACCAGAATGTTATAACTTTAAATACGTCACTTGCAAAACATACAGCTACTTGTTCGTACTTATTGTATGATTTTAGGGTATAGATCGTTGCATTGCTATAAACCTCTAAAAACCTATGACAGGTATACGCATTTTTTCCAGTTCCAGTTCAAGTTCAAATTTCATTTCTTGCTTCCAGTTGCAGGGAGACCCTCTCGGTCTTAGGTTTCGCTCCTAATACATCGCATAGCATCGTATATCGTAACATCGCATGCAACCGTATTAGGGTACCACAACGTATCTCATGTAGAAGGAATTGGCGCCAAAAAACCACGCGGGATGTCCATACGAGGTGTGTCCAAAAAGTGTCCGACCTTATTTTTTTCGCAAACCAGTTGCATCCGAAAGGCAAGAGTGGGGAAAAATGCGGCAGGAAACCTTACTGCGCAAGCGTGATTGTTTTAAGCCTCGCCGGGTGAGTCAGTCGCTACCAAGGAGCCGGTGCGCATGGCTGTGTAACACGTGCTCGTCGCATTTCACCTTACGTGCGATGACGGAGCGCGTTAAGCAACGTTACTGCATCAAGGTTTCCCAAAAGTTTGGCGATACCTAAGCTCAAGCAATTCGTACGATTCAGCAAGCTTTCGGCAACGATGCTATGGGGCTATGGTGGTACCGCGATATTTAGGACACGGATAATTTGTATACAATCTTTTCCAAACGGAAAGTTGAGGAATGGATAGCAATCTTCTCGAGAAGGATTTGTATTATCCTTGCAAATTGCAGCATAACTCTCTAACCGCTCTCCCACATGATTTCCGGACGTGTGTCGATGTGTCGGCACAGTTGCTCTGGCTGATAAAATTAACAGCCATAGGCTCAGTCACAGCTGCAGGCTACAGCAACAAGCTACAGCCACAGACTTATTGCATCAAGGTTTGCCAAAAGCTTGGTGATACCCAAGCTCAAGCAACTCATAAGATTCAGCAGGCTTTCGGTAACGATGCTATGGGGCTATGGGGGTACCGCGATATTTAGAGCACGGATAATTTGAATGCAATCCTTTCCAAACGGAAAGTTGAGGAATGGATAGCAATCTCCTCAGGAAGGATTTGTACACTTGCAAATTGCAGCCCAAAATAATATCGTTCGACGACTTAGATCTGCCCCTATTATATTTAGAACTTTGGGATCCACTAAGGAATATAGAAGAAGCCAAAATGTACTCACAGGACGGCAGCTTTTCGTTATTTTTTGCATTAAACTCTCTAACCGCTCTCCCACATGATTTCCGGACGTGTGTCGGTGTGTCGGCACAGTTGCTCTGGCTGATAAAATTCACAGCCATAGGCTCAGCCACACTGCAGGCTACATCAACAAGCTACAGCCACAGACCATATCAAAGGCTGCAGCAAGAGGCTAATGCCACAAGCTACAGCTACGTACTACAGCTGCATATTGTAGCCAGACTACAGTCACAAGTTCAGTCACAGCTCACGGGCTACAGCCACATGCTACATTCAAAGGTCACAGCCCACAGGCTACGCCCACAGGCTATTTTCAAAGGCTACAGCCACAGGTTACATCCAGAAGCTACAGCCACAGGCTACATCCAGGGGCTGCAGACGCAGGCTACACCCACAGACTACAGCTACATGCTACAGGTACAGGCTACACCCACACACTACAGTTACATGCTACAGTTACAAGCTGCAACCGCAGACAATAGTCACAGACAACAGGTCATAGTCGCAGGCTAGTTTCGGGTTACAGTCTACAGTCAAAGAATACAGCCACAGGCCGCAGCCGTGGGTTACAGCCAGTCTGAGTAGTTGGCCAGCCTCACCAGCCGCTCTGCCAGCTGATCTCCGGTCGTGTGCCGGTGTGCGGGCGCGGGTCGCCGGCCGGGCCGCAGTCGAGTGCCCGCCTCGCGCACCCTCGAGTCCATCTGAGGCCGGCGCAGGCTGGGCCGGTCGGCGGTGAGCGAGCGGCGATGGTCGGCCGCCCTGCGCGGTGTTGGGTACACCGGCAGGGAGCCGGTGGAGCCGGACCGGGCCGACAGGGCTCCGGCACCTGGCGGCTGTCGCCACGCACATACACACCCACCGCCCAGTCAGTTAGTCGCCAACGGCACCGACACAGGACACATGCGACGGGACAGGGCCACCCAGTCATGACTGGGGACAACCATCACCGACCACAGATGGGGTTGGCGGCTTCTATTGCGACCTCAGCACTTCCAGGATGCAGGGTCAGCATAGGTCAGTATTGTAGTCACTGAGCATAGTCAGTGACTACAACTGATATCCAACGTAAGGCTGGAATGTTACCTTTTGTGTTTGGTGTAGTCGATGCCCCAGCGATAATTCCGGTGTCAGATCAGATTGAATTCGACTGACAGTTCTTTGGGTTAAGGGCGTTTCGACCAAACACGCGATAATTTAGCGCCCATAACTTTCATTTACCATGACAGAATCACATGAAGAGTGTTACCGATGTTAGTAGGCATATGACCCGGAATCCGATCGCTTTCCGGTATCGGAATATGGTATCAAAATGAATGATTTTCGAGTCGGTATGATTCGAATGATGCGCTGTCATGCCTTTCTGGGAAGAACTACCAGCTGTAGCGTAGTTCGTCTGGTTCTATGGTCAGAACCATGGGTGGAGTTTTAGTGCTAACAGGTGGTGTGTGTGCAGTACCTTAGAGCGTGTAGAGGTGTAGGATAGGGGAAGGCCACCGGTGGAAATGCGGTAGTACGGTCGAGCTAGCTATTCTAAAGCCAGGGAGGTGCTGTTGCCCAGTAACACCCGTGGTGCACAAGGTCTAACCGTACTACCACATAAGTGGAGTCAACCTCCGGTAGGATGGAGGACGAAAGCGAGACAGGATTCCGCGGCGGTAACGCGTGTCACCGCAGTTACCGCCGCTGCCCAGTAAAGTCGTTGGCAAGGACTAGAGACGCAACGTAACGTAACGCAATTTGAGTTTTATTTAAAATGGCAGTTCGGCCTCCTCAGGCCATTTCGTGCCGTGCAAAAAGATAGTGTATTACGTTATGAAAATTATGGATGAAGTCGGTTTGTGGGAGAAAGATGAAAAGTAGTTGGATGTGAAGTGGGTGTTCATCTTCCAACAGTGGGGGCAAAGAAAATGAAACTTTGTGTGCATGGCGATAATCGAACGTGTTTTTCGAGGGCCGTGGTATTGTTGATAAAGAAGGAGGATATGTCTGATTGTAAGATGGGTATTGCATGATGGGCATGAAAGCCGAAGTGAAGCAGAATAAATAAATCGATGTATGGGGTAAATATGTCCACGATGTGTGTAGTAAGCATGAAAAAAATCCTCCCAGCAGAAAGGCACCACATAAAAACCACAAGGCAATGCAAAAGCACCACCTGCAATTATCGGATGATTTTCGAAAACTACTAGTGGTCAGAGTAAAACAATGCGTCTGGTTCGCTAATAGCTAACCAGTGAAGAAATGAACCATAAACAATGCATACCTTTTTCTTCCTTGGCTTGGGTTTCCTGGGGCCCGGTCGAGACAATTGAAATGACTTCGCTGCAAACATTTCTTGAACTACCAATAACAGGTAACAAATCAAGATGCGCACAGTAGTACACTCAAACCTTTTTGCCTATCGTGTGCGGATTTCCACAGTTCACATAGGTATCCGTAGAACGTCCATGGGTAATTAAACAAAGATACCAGCTGGACGGTATTTGGTAGCAGACTAATTATGCATTCAATATATTAAGATAGCCAGCGAACAATAATGCAGAGCTCCTATATCTAGCAATCAAAATATCCACACAAAAAAAAACAGATATTGGTCATGGTCCACACACCGCGCAAAACGTATTCATATGTTTATCTCGTGAAATTGCATTCAGCCGGACCTCTTAGTTGTATTATGTACATTGCTACAGCGATAATGCGTTGTAACAATCTGGACAACTATGAGGGCGATGCGCTACTGGAGACAGGCCAATCACTCAGTTGGCAATATCGTATTATTTATAGATTACCTAGCATTGCATTATACTTCTTGCTTTAAACGTACACTTGAAGCGTATGCACCGTTCCAGTGCAGCATATTTACGATACTCTTCAAGACAGCCATCAGAAAAGCTGCAATGCAACCTACTTGGATCTCACAGCCTTGGGGATGGCATGCAAACACATCTTCATCAATATTTTCTTTCAGGCGATTGGTTTTCCCACTCAGGTACCCGATGCGAAAGTCGACAACATATGGATCTAGGCGTAGTTATTCACGTCGTAAAAAAGGGCAGAGGGCAGCTGGAAACGGTCCTGTTACTGAAGCGATAGCCCATTTCTCGACATTTTTTTTTGGCGTCCACATAAAAATGTTTGAGCAAAACGTTTACACATAGCATATCGCCCTCTTTCCCAGACGAGTAACGAACCCTGTGACGTACATCGCACTTGGGGGGGGGGGGCAAGGCTCGTTGATTTATTGTACTTGGTCCTGGTGGATTGGGCCCCACCTGATAAAAATGTGTAGCGACGCCACTGCATCCAACAGACACGAAACAGCCAGAGCTATAGCGGAATGAACCTTAATCGAAGCACCAAACCAATTCCTATAAATATCTTGAATGTCTCACGTAAAGAAAAGGAAATACGATGAAAAAATCAGTAGAAACGCGTCTCGACGATTTCCAGTCGTGATGACGCCCCTTGGAAACACCCACTATTGTGCGTTTCCGTAACAACGAAGTTTTAATTTAACTCTCGTTAGCTTTTCCATGCTTGCTGCAGCACTCTGCGAAAGCACGCTGCAGCAAAAGCGACTTCGCCGAGAAACAAGCGCGTATAGTTGCGCACTACCATAGTGGTGATCCGCCTCGATTCACTACCAACATATTTCAGTAAATCAGAACATCAACATTCCTTTGTTTCATAAAGTTCAGACAATACTCCAGTCTGTCAAAAATATGTGCCACATGGGAAAGGATCTGGTCTGCCACTAAAAGATGTAATATATCCCTGCAAGCAAGGTCCTTATGAGAAGCTCCTCACGAAACGGAAAACTCGATCACGAGTTACCAGTTTTCTGGATAGCTCAGCTACAAAGGTTCCTGCGAGATCTAAAGTTTGGCAAGGTCTATCGCGACTAGATGCAACATATTTATTTTTCTTTATAAGACATCTCAACACGTCCTCAATAAAACTGTTCGACCCGGTTCATGCTATCTGGAATCCCCGGTCGCGTCCCTCCGTCTGGGATGCGCCCGAATGCGAACTCTGCTCAGCTATTAAAAAATACAATTCCCCTCGTTCCACCCACACACGTTGAAACCTTGAAATCCAACCCTGCAGTGCGGGAGACACGTCCAGTGTTCCCGAAACCAGTGTTTATTTATTTTTTGTTTAGACATAAAGCAGGTGCCTATATTATAAGTTAACTAGAGAACACCGGGCAGCTATAAAAGCATACAAGCGCACCAGGGGCGCAGCCAGGTAAGAGGAGCAACCAAGAGAAACGCGCCATGAAACAGACCGCTCTACGCGCTCGAAAATTTCCGGTTCTGCGTGGCCAAAATGTCAATTTCTCGTTTTATCTAATGGATCTTTCGTTGCTAGAGGGAGGGGGGGCAGGTATCCGCCCTCCGCCCCCCCCCCCCCTTTAGCTGCGCCTCTGAATTGCACCGGGAGGCATCCACTCGCACATTACAGGTAGGTAACCAGCGGGATCTTTTTTAACACGCTGAAAGAGCACCATCAAATGGACGTTTTATATTTGAACCTATATACGCATGGGATCTTAGTCCCTAAACGCAAGGAAGTAGGAACTTCATACTAGCACCCATATTCAGGAATACTTTGTGCTGTCTGAAATGAAGGAAACAAAACCATTGGCTTATCAGCGCAATATAATTTTCCGTGGTGGTAAGGATGCATGATACAATATTGCCATTGACACGTCAGTTTTTGGCGACGCGCACTAAGACGCAAAAACCATCAAGTATAATGACGTTAGAAACAATTTTCGACTCCAAGCTGCTGGAGGCAGCTTAATCAAGCCAGCTTAAACCACGGCTTTAACTAGTCCAGACCAACCAGTGGCATAACCGTCCCAACCCTGATGTAAGCACTAACTTCTGGTCCTCCACCCTTCTCTGCAATATCAGGGATGACACAAAACCAAATGAGAAAACGATGAGCATATTCTACCCCGCTTCACATTTCGCAATACGAACGCATACACTTAAAGACAGTGGATGGCCAGCAGGCATCTCGTCCCGGGCCCAATCGACTCATCGCTGGTTTCCAGCACAACACGTATGACAACGACATCGCCCTGCAGACCACAGACATTCATAGGCCACCGCAGCTCCAGCTGACAGTCAGACGTCCGCCAACGGTTCAGCACCACACTGCAACATTCACGCCGCTCCCAACCTCACTTGACATACTTGTCCATGAACTTTTTATGGAAGTCATTACGGAGGGCATCGTTGACGAAGCGCGGCTGCTTGCGTTCTGGCTCGGCGCGCGCGCAGTTCTTGAAGACAACGTCGTCGTCCCAGCGTCGCTTGACTCGCGCGTCCTGGCGGGCCGCTGCGCCCGCCAGCAGGGGGTTACCAGACAGGATGTTCTCCATGCGGATGCGCTCCTCCTCCACCTTACGCTCGGCGTTGCGACGCACGGCGTCGGCGGCGCGCTCCTTGCGAATTCGCTGCAGCTCGGCCAGCAGCTCGGCCTCGTCGTCGTCGCTCTCATCTTCCGACTCGTCCTCGTCGAGCGCGTCGTCCAGGTCGAGCGCGGCCGGCGCGGCCGGCTCTGTCCTCGGCTTCCGCGAGGCGCTGCTGGACGATCCGGTGCCGCGCTTGTCACGCGCCGTCCGCTCGCGCTCCTCCAATTCGCGCCGGAAGTCGCGGCCGCGCTGCTCCTCCACAGTGCCCTGTCCCGGCTCGCGCTGCTTGAGTTTCTGGTGCGCCGGCAGGTCACGCGACGAGTACTGCTTGCTGATGGCGGACAGGTCCTTCTCGCCGCGGGACGTGCCGCCGCGAGCCGGCTCGAAGGTGGGCCGCGCCGCCGTCGTCATGGCTGCTACAGTGCTGCCGCAGGGTCAACCTGTGGCAAACGGGCCCGCTCTAACACACACACACACACACACACACACACACACACACACACACACACACACACACACACACACACACACACACACACACACACACAACACCGGCGCATCACCACCACGCTACGCTGCAGCGGAAAACAAGCCGCACACATCTACATGCTATACATCGCAAAAGCGTGCTCGTATACGTAAGTGCATGTGCACGTGTGCACGTGTGCACGTGCGCGTGTGTGCGTGTGCGGGTGTGGGAGATGTGGAGGTATGATCGGTAAGATATATATTATTCAAGTATATTTGCTCATTCAACATCATAGACGCAAACGGCCATCGACTGGGGGTTAAGGTACATTTTCCCATTAAGTATGACACTGGCCACAGCCGGCGATTAAAGTTATTTCAGTTCCTTCAAATAAGACTATTTTAAGGCCATCTGCTCCAAATACAATCGTGTTTGTTTTAAATCACTGCCACTTTACTCCTGAATCAATTTCTCTGCCTCCATTGAAGAAAATTACGTTTTTCTTTAAAGTCCACTTCATCGTGTGCTCTACCGCTGAAAACAGTCCTTATCAGCTAAAAAGAAGCCTCACTGTTCCCGAAAGTCCAGTCGTCCATCAAACTTTATGGGGCAGCATGCCCAACACTATGCATTCAAGGGAAATTTCCACTGCTATCGCACGACCTCCTCCCCAAATCGTTCTTTGCAATAGACATCTAGGATCCTCTGTATATTATAGTTCGCATTACGGTTCCTTCACCTACGAAACCAGAAACACGAAAATGTCATGCATCGACCCGTGCTTATTTCTCGTGTAGAGGTACATTGCCATTACATGTAATTTCACGTTTCAGTTACTTTCAATTCACGTAATTTTGTGGTCCGATGAACCAGAGAAAAGTATTTTCCCAGTTAAATGAACAAAAAGCACCCAATCCCTTGAAATAAAAACCCCTTCAGACTACTTCCTTGACACACTTCATGGGACAGGATCCACGAGAAGGAAAGGTTGTGGCGAGGACCTCACACGCAACTGCTCACACAATTCCAGCTCGACGGCACAAACTTAACCCACAGCTTATGATGCCATCAATGCAATGGCACTGTCCAGGTAGCTCGCACGTTGTCAGTTCGGCTCGAAGCTGGACATCTGGTCAGATATTGAGCAGTATGAGGGACTCAAAGCAGTGTGTCCAAATTCGGACATTACAAAACGAATGGCAGAAATAGTAGAAAACGACACAGTGGGAACGCTATTTGCATATCACGCCACATTTGTATCTTATATCATATTAATATGGATGTCATGATTTTATGGAAGTATGCTTGTCATCAGTATGCAATGCCTTGTTATTTCCTGATAATAACAAATTGTCATGTGACGTACTATACTCTATATACTGGCTGGATAACTTGTTTGCTATTTGGCCTTGAAGAGGGTATAATACCGAAACGTCGGGCGCCATTGTTATGAAATTATGCCCTTGTCTGAATATCAAAACTAACACAACGAAAGGTCAACCTACTCTAATTTGAAGTCATATTGAGTCACATGATTTAAGGACCCAAAGTTACACAGCAAGTTATTTCTTAGCAATATTTTCCATTATCCAATGTCAAATGTATCCTGTAGATAACTGGTATATAAGATGCAGTTTCCTATTATACTGTACATAGATCATATAGTTTTATAACTGTTATAAAATGACAAATTTCCTTCAGCACTAGGTTGGGTCATTAGGCACCACACACAACTGAGCTTGTATTACACAGGTCCACCAAAATCGCATTGATCATTTTATTATCATATTGACTTATCTGACATCAGCCACTAATAATACAAATATGTCACGCACAAATGAAAACGAATTTGGACACAGTGACTAGAACCGAGATCGCGCCGCAGTATAAGCTCCATTTATCTACACGCGTAACAAGCACAAAATGTACATTATGTTGATCTAATTTAACCATGACATTCTTGGTTGGTTATTAGGGTTTTAGGGCGCATCAACTGCATTGGTTATACAGCGCCCATACAATGTTGGTTATACATTGTTTATACAGCGCCCATAATCATGACATTCATTCGTAGGACAAATCACATTGCATCCAATAAAAACGTGGCATAATACCAGGACTGAAGTTTTTCTTTTGCAGATGTATGTCGAAACAAAGTCCCAAAACAAGTCTGCCCGCACAGCCAAGAAAAGCAGTCAATAAAAAGCATCTCTTGATCCGAAATAGCGTCGCTCAGTGATGCTACCCGAGTATTATCGGGCAGAATATCAAAGTACAACAAGAGTTCAGAAAGTTCTTTTTCTGCTTCAAGTGGAGCCACTAGGCTTACTGACATACTTTGAATGTAGCACAAGTCATTTTTAAGCGCATTTCATTAATTGAATCAAGTGGTTACGAAATAAAATTAAAAGTTTTCAATTCATCTGACCTGTAGGTCACATGTCACGTCCTCAATGACAGATGTGATTATTGGGGTTATCTGAATGGTGACATGTTTTTCACTGGAACTCAATAATCACATCAGTTGTCCTACTTTTATCATGGTATTCATGGTTTTCATTCATGGTATTCATTTTATCATGGAAACAATTCAATTATTTGGATCATTGCATTCTGAGTCATCAATTGCAATCCTAGATTTTAAGAAGGCAGGGGGAAATGGAAACAAAGCACTCCCACCGTCACAGGCATTTATACGCGACAACTGATGTCGGATTAGTAATGCCAAAACATGGTACCTCGTACCTCAAGGCCCTTTGTTCCCATTCCTCCAGACAGCATTCAGCTTGTAGAAAATACCATGTTACATGTGATGAACACCGTCTCTGGTACTACTCATTTTCGCTGTCCATCGCACAGCTACGCTATCGCTAGATATCGCCGTTAGAAGAGATACAGTCAAGAAAATGAAAAAGCTTCGTGACATTTAGCATTAATCGTGCTCATGGTAGATATTGTAGCACCATCCATGTGCTACGATGCACCATTTTCCCCTAACCCTCACTCGTGGCAGGAAGGTCTGTGAAGTTGATGCACCCCCCCCCCCCCCCCAAGGATTTCGCGACCACTGGAAAAAAACGTCGCGTGTCAGCGCGCCGCCACTTATTTTAGCTAGTGGGCCATCCTTTGTTGGTCTCATGGTATACAAATTTGGAAAATGTCGTGTCAGCTCACTGAGCTATAACGTCATATAAGAGATCATATGATTCCACACTTCGGCAACAGCTTCCCATATAGCTGCCAGAAAATCTGCACCCTACCCAACTTTGACATGCGAGCCGGAGGGCATCTCACAGAACGCGCACCGGTGGAGAGGGAAGGGGAGAGCCCCCCCCCCCCCCCCCCACCCTCCCTCTAAGACCTCGAGAAACACGAAGCTAGAGACACAAAATCTGGAGGGTAGATTACGGCTGTAGGGAACCCGCTTTAGTATAAATTCGTGACCTAGGTGAGTGTCGCTAGGGTAAAATGAGGTTGAGATCGGCCGCCTCACCGCGCCGCTGCGCCACGTCAACGACGAAACCTTTGTGAACTTGAACGCTCGGCGGTCGGGCGGGCGGCCGGCCGGCCGGTCGACTTTACACCCCCAGTTTCTATATTTATCAATGGATTTATATTTTCCAGCATAGGATGCCCCATCAATTTTGAACAAAGTTGCAAGATTTCTTTACAATATCCCAACCCATTTATGAGATATCGTCGAAAAATAAGAGGGAGGGCCTAACCTGACCTGGCCCATGAATGTTGGATTGCCTAAAGCCTATAGATGCTGGATTACCCAAAACTCACGAATATTGGATCACCTAAAACCAGCCAGCCTGGTTCAGCCTGGTCACCCAAAACGTTGATTACAACTGGTGCATGTTTGTGTGTTCATGCTCAGTCCAGCCATGTGGAAATAATGTTTGGTTCTGCACATCATCACAAAGGTAACATAAACAGCACAACATGTAGCATCAACAGAAACAAGAAGTAGCATGAGCAGAATAGATAGCATATGGACGTTGGATTATCTAAGATCTACAAAAGCTGGATTACCGGTAATATACAGATGTTGGATCACCTAAAACCAACGGATTAAAGCTATCAAGTCAAGGTTGTAAGACATAATACAAACCACAGGGGACCATCTGGGTTCAGCCTATACAGGGAACAACCGTTTATTGGGTGATTCACGACGTGCTTTATGCACATTCACGGCTAATGGCGCCGCCCACACTGTTTCGCCGGTGGGCCGTGGGATTGGGAAATGTCCCGAGCAGTGCAGTGTTGAAGCCGGAAACTTTGGTACCCAGAGCTCAACACCTTAACCAATCGGCCATCCCCATCCCTAAAAGGAACAACCCCTCAATGTTATATCCAAAGGTCTAAATCTCTTCAGCATCACATGCCTGAAGGCCAGTTCTGAATCCACCACCAAATGCGGGGACGAGTGGTCTAGGGGTAAGATGCTCGTCTCACAATCGAAAGATTGTGGGTTCGAATCTCACCTGTCGCTACTCTTCGCCCGCGACCAATCGGCGTGAGAGATTGGCGACGCTATATGACTCAACGGTCGACGTGTCGTAAAAACCAATAACCACCACCAACCACCACCAAATGCACACATTACTACCATTATCCCCCATTTAAAAGCATGCTTTAAGACTCCAACTAGCAGCAATTCCCACTCCATTTACAATTATTATACCCCTACTGAAAATATTGCAAGTAAAAAATAAGATAATTGTATCCAATTAACATATCCACATAGTTCTAGATAAGCTATCAATGTCAATGTGTGTTACCATGACCAGCTTCAGCAAGTGCAGTCCATACATTTGATTTCCAATTTGCAGCCAGGGGCTTTGGTATTACTGTGTTTTAAGGTACTTGGTTGGTTATTCGGACTTAGGGGTGCAGCGACTACATTGGTCATACACAGCCAAGTTTTAAGGTAATTACAATACAAGTTTTGCACACATTTTACCTCCATGAAGGAAGCAAATGGATTAGGCTTCATACGTCAGGTCTTTCCATTGGGAAACATTAAGAAAAAAGTAGAAAGTTATTTTTTTTTAATGCATTTCTTCAGAAACATGTCATGTCAACATGTCTAGCTCATGTTAGGTGTTTTTTCTTTGAAAAACCGAGAACAGAATTGAATGACAATGTTTCCTTTTTATTTCGTGAGTGGTTAGGCTAGGTGAGGGTTGGTTGTTACATTTTTCCTCTTTAACAATATATTTTTGTTATATTGCTCAACTCCCCTTTTGCCTAAACCCCTTCTTGATGTTCTTTTACCTGCCAACTGGAAAGTAAAGGTGTTTTTGCAGTGACCTAAACTGGCCAAATAGTTCTGAATGTGAAAATTGCCAGATTGCATGAGAAGCAAACATATTCATGATGTTTCTGGGTACATTCAATCAGGAATGCCTTGGTTGTGGTAAGCTACCTATGAATGAAACAAAAATTGGACACACCTAGGTAGGACAAAATAAATACTGTAGAAAGGGGTCAATCCATATATTATACTGTAAGTCCCAACACACATATCCCAGCATTAACCTAACAAACAGAGTGTCATTGGGTTCTTTTATGAGGCATTCAACTGCTAGGCCATATACTGCAGTGATAATGTATTCACGAAATAGGGCGAAATATGCCACATTCCTAAAACTGAATTGACATCCCCACCAAAAAAAGTAATGACAGTGTGTGTCTTTATGAGTCTTTATGAAGTATTTATATATAATTTCTAATAGTATCCCATTGATAAATGGCATGCTTATACTCACCATTGTGGATTGCAATGCATGAACATCTCTTAACACAGGTACAGAAGAGGATTAACTATGATGTGGTCTGCTATACAATATCAGTTGATAAGCATAGGTATGTTGTATTGTTATCATTAAAATATGTATCCATGAATTAGGTATCCCAAAACATATAAAAAGGTAGACATATGAGTATGTTGTATTAAAATTGTGTTTGAAGAGCTTGTAAGCCATGTTAAGTAGCATCATTTTCATCTGAAACTCCAACATCCTGTGCTGTACTCATTTTGACATCTCACACCTAACAAAAAAAAATATAACAATGATATGCTGTTGCTGACCGTTTCTTTGGTCATGAAGTGCTAAAATAATTGACATTATTGCAGTTTAACATATCTATGAGACATGATTTACACCCATTTTGCCTCCATGAAGCAAACAATGGTGTTAGGTTTGGCTAGGTTAGGCTTTTGTTTTTATTCAGAAAAATGAAAAGGAAAATTCTGAGAAATACAAAAATCAACTTTGTACTTCTACAAAAAAAAACAGGTCAGGCCAGTTTAGGCCAGGTTTTACTACATTGAACATTTTTTAGCAAAAAAAGTTTGAAAATGTAGTTTTTAGTTTGAAAATGTTCTTTTTCTTTAAAGGCGGTGGTTACAAACCATACACATTGTGTGTAACCCCACAGATTATACACCACACAAACACTCTGGGTCTTACTGTTCTTTTCCAAACAATGGAAGCTGAGTCAGCTGGATCCTGAGCCACTGCCAGCTATTGAGTGATGTCACATCTGATGTTGCATAGCATCATATCATCATAAAAATGTATGATAAGTATATATTTGACTAGAGCTTCACATACACAATTGCAAGTGGATGTCTTTAAAAAAATCCTAGGTGCAGGTCAAAAGCTTCAACAATCTTGCATTCCAAAAGTCCAACCTTGACCAGGTGGAAAATTCACCTATCTGTGAAGATTGAGTGCACCTCCAGCCCCACTCCACATTTTTTGTTAAAGCAAAAGTTGCCTCTCTGAGTAATTGCTTAATACATTGATATAATGGAGAGAAAAAAACATGATTATGTAGCATAGCATTTTAAAATGTGTCCACAAATAAAGTACTTACAATTAAAATAAATGCAGGTATTGTTTTTCATTAAATTCCTCAAATGAACACCATATCCAGAATGGAGTTATAGAGAAGGCAGATTCCTCTGATAAACTCAGTTTGGTGGTGATCTACAGAAATATATATATTATGATATTGCTAGTTTACACATATATATGTGTAAACTCTCAAACCAACACAACAAAAGTATGTCATTGCAAACTGCTATGTGAATCATGATTTCATTATGGCACACATTTGCACCACTAGGCAGCACAGCAAATGCTTGCTTAGTAGCATGTGTGTGAAAACATCAAAAGCAACCTAAATGTCATGTGTAGCGAGTGCACTAGCACCCTCTGTGGGAAATGTGCAGGTATTATCCAGCTTCTGGTACACCCAAGTAATGACTGCAACACTTTAAAAAAAACATTTACTTGCATATTATTTATGTCATGTTATAGTCATACATATGCCTTTTATCATGTAATTATACAATGATATGTAGCATCAGATTATCAGTAATGGCACTCAATGGTTGGCAGTATCCCATTATTTACCTGACTCAGATTCCATTGTTTGAACAGAATGATAAGACCCAGAGCCATGTGTATATGGTGCATAACCCACAGTTACACACCATATGGATGGTGTATAACATCTGATGTTATACACAATATGTATGTGCAACCAGTGTTTGTTTTTCTTCAAATATTTGTTTTACTTGCATGGAAGGTTAGATGAGGTTATGTTAGGTTGTGTTACATTTTTTTTTCTATATTTTGAACATCACCTCTTATGCTACATCATCCAACATGCCACTTTTTGGGTGTTTTCTTTTGTGTCCCAACTGAAAAGCATGCATTTGCCAAGGAAATGTGGGATTTTTTTTTGTTTAAGGTGCTTTATTAATTCTTGGAATCTATCATTACAATGCAATGTTTATGAATATGATGAAGATGATTGGACCACTCATTTTCTGTGCAAATGCTTACTTTTCAAGTTGTGAGCAAAATAACACTAAAAATGGCTTTGACTTAGGTAACATAGTACGAAAAGAAATGTTTTTAAAAAATGAAATGAAAATGCAGCATAACCTAACCATACATAGCCCAAACTCCCGTCTGAAAAATTAAAAGTCCAAAAATATATAATTGGAAAAATTTAAAGCAATTAATTTTTAGAAAATGTTTAATATTAACAAAAACCTAACTGAACCCTAACCCCATGTAACATAATCTGACTGACGAAATTGTTTCCAAATTTGTATTAATTAAAATTAAAAGTGTGAAAAATGTTTGCAAAAATTTGGTATTATTGGAGATCCAGGTAAATATTGATTCTTTGGATTTTTTATATGGATATTTTAATGTGAAAATGCCAGTGTGACCACTCATTTTCTCAGCAAATAATTTCTTTTCAGTTGGCAAAGAAATACATAATCATAATCTTCACTCTACAAATATAGCCCATAGCATATAATTATCTGTACCTGGTGTTTTCACAGATGTGATAAAGAAGAAATTCAACACTTCATGCACTCAATTCAATACTCAGACATAAAAAATCTGATGTTTCTGGCTTAATTCCATATTTACTCCCGAATATTTCCAGCCAGATGCATCCAAAACCTTAGATCAAAGCCAGAAGTTCCTTGCAATGCTGTTAACATTAACGGCAGCACTAGCAATGTCTGCAAGCTTTGATGTCATGGCGGAAAGGTTTGTTTGGGAGGATTCTGGTTTTCTGGTTAGGTTAGGTTAGGTGAGGTTATATTACATTCTGCTATAATATATTTTATATAAGCTGGCCGTAACGATCTCACGATGGGTCCGTACTACCGACCGTAATGACAGCACGCACAGTCTGTACCAGCGTATGTAGCGAGCATACGTATGAACGGTCTGTATCTACCGGCAGTGGAACGTGCATACTTTCTGTACGTACGGGCGGTGCCAGCTGGGGTGGAGTGGAGGCCGATTGTGACCTCATGTGACCCTGAAGACATTGACCTGGGGTCATGAAATGTATAGTGCAGCGAGTTCACTACAGCTGTAATTCCTCCAAATTTTGTGCTTTTAGTTACAGATGTTAGGTGGCCGACCCCTCCCCCCACCACCGGTGAACGTTATGTGAGAGACATGTTGACCGGGGATCTTCTGCACTTCCTACGGTAGCGTTGCTTGCACTCAAAATGTAACTGAATGTGGTACGTACGGAACCGGGCTGTTGAAATAAACAACTTGAACTGGAGATGGATGCAGTTTCATGGGTTCACAAACCCTCGCTGGGGAGGCAGGTATATGACTATTTTGGTTCGAAGATACCAAAAGTTGAATGCCTCATATGACAGTGCATGCAATGCAATATGTGCAATATGCAACTCATATGATAGTGTAAAGTAATCTAAAGTGCAACATTAACCAACGGCCCTGGCCGCTAACGACTGATCGGGTAAAAAGCATAACAGCGCCAAGATTTGAACCCACCACCATCCGTACGGAAGGCGGACGCCCTAACCAACTGCACCAATCATCAGGCTAGTCATGGGCCGAATACGCAATGTAGAGCATGCTGACTGAGATGTTTATTTTCTCGACGATCTTCGATGAAGTGTCGCATGTTCTTTACACACCACCTTTTATATATCATGCTACATTATCTTAGTCTAGGTTAGGTTAGGTTGTTTTATTTATTATATGATTTATTTCTTTAGTAGACGGTAGACAAACCACATGCAGCTATGCGCACCACTCATATCAGTGTAAAATTAGCCTTGTGGTGCACAATTGTGCTCCAGTATCTCAGATAATTATCAAGCTTTCTTTTGAGGACAAACATGCAAGTTCATAATTTTTCAGACAACACAGTGCTGTTCCCCGTGGGGTTATTTGCTCAAATTGTTCCAAGGTCTGCCAGTGTTTGTTTTTTAGGAATTCCACTGCCACAAGATTAAAAATTTCATTCTCGAAGCATCGAGGCTAAAATCTGCAGACCTGTGCCTATGACATCAATTGTATAGATTGCCATTGACTTAAAAGTAATCATTTGTGGAGAAAATTAGTGGTCACATTGTTTTAATCATGTCAAAAAGCATAGTATTTTTTCCTACAAATCAAGTACCTTGATCCCCAAATTTGCCCAAAATTCCAACTTCAAAAACCTAACTAACCTAACCAAACCCATTTGTTTCCTTTATGGAGGCAAATGGGTATTATTCCAGATCCAGGTAAAATGTGATTTTTAGGATTCTTTTTTATACAGGGTATTTTAATGTAAAAATCATGATGCGACCACTCATTTTCTCCGCAAATGATTATTTTTCAGTTGGCAAACAAATACACAACCATAATCTTCACTCTGCAAACACAGCACATCGCTTATAATTATCCGTACCTGGTGTGTCACAGACATGATAAAGAAGACATTCAACACTTCATGCACTCAATTTAATACTCCAACATCAAAAACCTTATGTTTCTGCCTTAATTCAACATTATCTCTGAGAATGAATACTCTCAACACTCCGCACCAGCAACCGTCGACAAGGGCCGGAAATTCCTTGCGATGCTGTATTATTATATTTTTAATATATTTGATGGCGTCATGGCAGAAAACTTTGTTTCGGACAATTCTGGTTTTCCGGTTAGGTTAGGTTAGATTATATTATGATATAATATATTTTATATTATGCTACGTTATCTTAGTCTAGGTTAGGTTTTTCCCCGACTTAATGCATATGATGTCATCAAATCATTATGTCATCAACCGTCGCCGACTTAAAAGTAATCATTTGCAGAGAAAATGAGTGGTCACATCATGATTTTTACGTTAAAATACCCGGTATTTAAAAAAAAATCCCAAAAATCGCATTTTACCTGTTTCTGGACATTTACTGGCAAATGTATGTAAAAACTTGGCTTGTTACGACCTTAAAGCAAAATAATACCAAAATGGGTAGTTACAACATGTTAACCACATTCATAAACATCACATGAGGAAAAGAAATTTCAAAAATTACCATGAACTGTAAATTTATCACCTAATCTTTGCCATCCAATGGGGCAACAGCACTTCAGCAACATGTAGGGTCCCCCACAAAAACAACTAATAAACATCCATCAGGTGGTAGGTGGGTACCTACATAGGTGCATATCAAGGTAGGTACCTACCTATCCAACCTGAGAGGATAACCCATTCACACAACACTAAGCTAGGTAGCTTGGCCTTAACCAATTCAGCTGCAAGCAAACTTCGAGATATGAACAATCGCATCATCATATACCAGAACAAGATGTATCCGTCAGAACCAGCAGCTACTTCAATTATAGGCTAATACCTTGACTAGGACCTTCTCAGATATGTACTGAGGAATTCTTAAATGGGTGAAGCCCAGTTACCTTTGGATATCTCGTAATCCCACGTTGACGTCCACACACGAGAAAACAGGGCGCCGTGCGTCGTATCTGTTCTGCGCCATGAACATCAACGTTGTTAAAAAAAATTATGGTGACAGGGGTGACAGCCGCCATGTCTAATAAACGTTAAAAATATCAAATTCCTTTTCTTCTTCACGAAACCTAATTTTAATGATTGTATATCAAATACACCTGTAAATTATACGTTGAATTCTCCTGGCATATATTTATACCTACAGGCGATTTTGTTACGGGCCTAAACAACTCACCATTAACCAATCAGTGTACCGTTGTACCCGGGCATTTAAATTTGAAATTTGAACAGCCACGGCTCTGCTGCTCGTGGAGTTTCCTCGTGGATTTTTAATTTTACGAAGAAAGGCTGAAGTGTTTGTGTGATTGCCTTTCGACGAGCTTTTACAGCTTCTTACGTTGTGGAGAAGTGGGAGATCTGAAGAATATTTAAACGACACTTAAACGATTTAAGCGAGCAGCCGAATATGTCTCAGGCATTGAGATCAAACCTTTTAGTGAATAAGGTGAGTGATGCGTGCATCATAGGTACATACCTACCTATGCAGTAACCAGGATCTAGCCACGTGAAGGTACCTACCTAATTGGGTGCATAGCTGAGCCTTCCTTGATACCTACCACGTACCTAGATCAGAATGATAAGAGGTAAAATCAAAGAATATGTATTTTTGCCATGATGCAGCATTTCAATGTACGCACATTGTAGAAGCATATTTCTGGACATGATTAGGCAGTGTGATAGTTCATTCCTGCTGTAAATGCATACTTTTCTGTGGGGATGAGCTATTGCATCATATTTAGCTTAGCACATCTTAACCTGACATTTTTTGTCATTTGAGAACATAAAGAAAGAATTGTCATTACTTTTTTGGTCCCCTGGAATTAGATGGTCTCATATTTCAGTCATGGCACCCTAAAACAGAAGTAGCTAATGTTGTATGCCTGTTTAATTAAACAAAAATGTTTATATAGAAGCCTCTGGGCATAAATTGGGGAAAATGTATGGACTGGATTGCTTTAAGCTTATTGTCCATTTCCTCCTGATTGCTTTAGGAAATCCAATAAGCAAAATATTCACTAATAAGAGCATTCTACTTGGCATCAACTCATTTGGTGACAATATTAGATAATGAAACATCAGTATGCTTTAAGTGAACCAACTTCAGTAGGTTAGGGTTGGAGGTAGGGGTAAATTTGTGTTTGAAGATGTTGATTAATTGTTAGAATATTTGTGCTATAAAGTTTATTAGCATGATTAAGATGTGACCACTCATTTCATCTGCAAATGCTTGCTTTTCAGTTTGCAAGCAAAATAGCACCAAAAATGGGCTTAGAGTTAGGTAATATAGTAAAACAAGGTGATGCAAAAAGGAAAAATGTAGCAATTTAGCCAAGCATCACCTAACCACCCTTTTAAGAAAAAATAAAAACATGAAATGCTTTTTCTCAACATTCCAGTTAGAAACCTGGCCTAATTGTCCTATTGTCCTATTGTCCTGGCCTATTGTCTTTTGAAACCAAAAATATGCTCCCTAAAATTGAAGGATTTCACCCCCCCCCCCTTCCTGATATTCAATTTCTCAATTTAAAAAGCCTAACCTTGCCAAGCCTGATTTTTTTGCTTTGTCAAGGTGTGCAACTCATCTCCTTGCCTTAAGCACAATAATACTGGGTTGTGTTGTAGGTGTGGTTAGGTTTTCATAATTTTACTGTCATTATCCCACCCAAAATCCCTTTATCAAACTCATTCAAAACTATTTACATTCATTTTCCAATTTGTGCTCTGGGGCATCTATGCAGATACTCAAAATAGCTCCAATTGCCAATTTTGTTCCATGTATTCTTCAGAAATTTGCAGTTTGAAGTTGTATTTACATCCTTGCTTTGACACCTGAAATTGTGAATTTATGCATACCAACTGCTTCAGTGTTGTAAAATGTGCTATGGCAAAAAGTGATTTATCATTTTCATCTTTGGTTTCTACAATGTATCTGTGTTGACATGGTGCTTTTATTGAAACTTTTTATTTTTATTTATTTATGATTTATGTTTTTTCTTTTTTATGTCAGATTTGTTAATTGTTAGTTTGATATTTTGTAATTGCTGAATGCAATTTTATGATCTAAGTGTTCTTATTCAGTGCAGCCATTTTGTTTATGTAATAAGTGGCATTATTTTATGATTAAGCTAATTATTGGGTCTGAGGCCAGTGTATATTTCATACCATTATGGCCCTGAACCTGATGATTGTCACTTAAATTTAGAAAGGGTGGCATATCAATTAAGACAACCTGCATCACAAATTCTATGATGAAATGGGATGTCTGTTCCGAAAGATTGCCTATCATTGTCATGTGATATATGTTGTACATATTAAAATTGTATCATGTCACTTTGTTACTTGAGTGCATCCCCTAAGTTGCATTGTATCCCTTGAAATAGTATGTGGGAGCATGCTTGCAACATAATTATTTTTTCTATGTAATAGGAAAATAAAAATGTACTTTTGTTCTTATCTGCTTTTCCAAACTGAACATGAACCAGTGTTGAGAAATAATGTTTAGGCTACAATATATGGTTGCTACTTTTACTCTTGCTGCTTCACTTTCTGTACGTCTGGTTATTAGATGAAATGGCTTGAGCTAAGTTTTACTGTCTGAAGGTAAGTTTATGTAACCATACTTTGGTTTGAAGCCTTTAATTAGAGGACAACTGATTGGATGCTGTCCATTACGGTCACAGTGCATCACAGCATTACTGAATGAGCTGTGTGTTTATGTATGCTGCCTTGCAGGTCAATACGAGCGAGAACCAACATCTGTCAAGAAAGGAAGTAACCACCAGGAGCACACTTGGCACACAGAGATCGGCCCTGGGAGAAATTGGAAACCGGGTTAAGGGATTACCTGTCAAAAATGCTTCGAAGAAGGGCACCACAGCACCAGATGTCCGGAGACCTTTGCTCAGGTCAAAGGCTGTCACCTCCATCAAGTAAGATTTATTTGCCCATAGATGGGTATGATACATTATATCATAAATGATATGCACTGAACAGTCATCAGAATGTTACTTGGTGCGTCATAACCTGCATGTGGATTGGTGTGTGCTGGTGACAGTTGATGTTAGTGGTGGCAGCTGGTCCTGGTGCAGTTGTCTTGCATCTGCACAGTGATAATTGTGTTTGCAGACAGCTGACCGAGGCTGCGTCGAAGCCGGAGCCGGTCCGGCCGTTCTCTGCCGTCGAGGAGGAGCAGAAGCTGAAGGCCTACTCGAGCCAGGGCTTGCCATCGTTGGATGTGGATGATATCGATGCAGAGGATGCAGATAACCCACAGCTAGTGCCAGAATACATCAAGGACATTTACCTCTACCTTCGATACATGGAGGTAACGTCTGGTGGCAGAGGACAATATATGCTTCACATGGCTTGCTCGTGCCATTCTGCTCAGTTGTGTTCGCTTCACCGTATTTTTTGAAAACTATGTTGCTTATAATGTGTGAATTCTTCAATTTGCATCGCAACATTAATCGTTAGTGTGAACCTATATGGCTTCCTCAATTCGACGCAAAAGGCTTCTGGGCGTTTCGTGCATTTCACCATAGTATATATATGCATGCAATTGTTCCATACCAGAAGTTACAAAGAAAACTATTATGTGTCCTATGGATTGTATGGTTTGATCTTTGTGCACGCAACTACTGTATCTCGAGCATAAACTAGCGGGTTTTTGCCCTTGTTCATACTCGCACGATGTCAGCCGTCGATGAAAGGTGTCTATTATAATTACCAAATGTTGGTAAGCTAGCAACACTGAGTTATTTTAATATCGACTGTTAATCTCGACTTTAATCTAACGACCGTTATATCCAGCCTGGTGTAGCGGTTCGAAATCGAATACCATCGTAAATTACACCACAGCCGAACACACCAAGATGCAATCTGCCCTGAGGTGCCAGTCATCAACTGATTAAAACGTAATTCAATAAACAGTAATTAAAATTTTACTCTATAAAATGAAGCGAACATTTTCCCCATAATTATAGGGTATGTCGCTGTGAACGTATGCACATACCAGCATCGTTATGAATGGCGCGGAACTGGGTGTTAAGCTGTTGTTTTCGCCGACGTCAGTTTCTTGCATTACGCAACTCTAATGTTTTTTTTTGTTTTTCACATCAATTCATTTTAATGATGTTATAATTTAATTTGAATTGCTTCTGGGTAATCTTTATCAAATTGCAAACTTGTTTATTTCCTTGAGCAGAATATGTTGCAAAAATGAGAGCAGTATTGTTTATTTTAGCTGTTTTGTCCTGTTTTGTTTTGTTGTTTCTTCACTATTCACTACTGTTGCTTTTTCACCTATTGGCCTATTAATTTCTACGAAACTTTTCGAAGTATTGCAAAAAAAACGTTATTGCAGGTCTTGGCTGAACACCTTCCAGTTACGTTTCATTGATCGAAAGCAAAATAGTTTTCGCATGGTGCAGATTGTCTGTTTACTGTCGAGGAATGTATTCAGATGCTTCAAAAGGTGCCTTTGAAACTTGCACCATCTTTAATTATTTCAAGACTAAAGAACGATTTTGTTTTCCAGTAGGGAACAGTGTGTTGTTCTTCCCTTTGCTCAATACAACCGTACACGATAATAAAAAAATGTCGAGCCCCGTATGGTATCTAATGAATAATGCGGCTGGTACAGCAAGCTGCACTCGACCTATGCCCCTAGAAGGCCTTTTTCTATCTTGTTCACGGTTATATTTGTAGTAATCTTGGGTATGGAAAAGAAAATGTTGGGTAAATCAGACAAGGAGATGAAATTTGTTTCTTAAAATCTGCCACAGCAATTTCAAGTTGCACTTCCTATTGAATCTAGAGTATTTTATTAAAGTTCATTGTTCATAGTTCATTGTCGAGCAGCATTATTCAACCTCCACGTGAGAAAAATGAGAAGATTATTTTCTGGAGAGGATAATGTTATGGATGCAAAAAAAAATCCAGACCAGCCTATTTTTTCAACCCTGATCTTTTTCTTTCTTTCTTAGCCATACAAGTGCCTTTGTGATATTTTTAGGTTCATGAATTTCCTTTCTTGGTTCTATGAAATGTTTCAATTCAGGTGACCTACTTTCATTTGTATCGGTTGTTTTCCCATGGCGTGACTTCGTAACTTCCACGGGCTTCCTTCGCCTGCTGATCTTCCAGGATAAGTTCCGGGTTTCCGAGGACCACCTACGCAATACTCAACTCACTGGTAAAATGCGGGAGATCCTGATCGACTGGCTGGTGCAGGTGCATCTCAAATTCAAGCTACTGCACGAGACATTGTATTTGACGGTGGCCATTATCGATCGGTTCCTTCAGGTGAGTCCACTCCTAGGTTTCTTTTCGAAACTTTTTTTTCTTCAGTTTGTCGTCCCGTCCAATACCTAAATTTGTGTGCAATGATGGGCATTCGTTTCGTTTAATCTCATGTTTACGCTGGTTTCGCTTCAGAGTTCGTTTTTACTAGAGTAGTCCCCTAGGGTTGGCCAAAAGCCGCACCAAACTATTATCCACTTCGCTGATTTAAACCGGCTGAAGGCGGCGTTTACTGAACAAACTGGCTCAGCATGCAGTTAGTATGTATGCACACATGTTACATGTGTATAAATACCTGAACATGTTACTATGTCAGGTAATTCTGTCTTCCTGCAATACTCAAGTTCACGGAAGCTAAGAAACAGAGTTTTCCTTCACACAAGCAAAGTATTCTTTTTCACTTGTATTATTTTGAATGGGCTTGTCCGCTCCGAAAGTATGTTAGTACTGCAAAGCGTGTTTTTTTTCCGAGGCCCAGGCGTAATTAGCGCGTGTGTCACAGGTGGATACTTCAGTGACGCCGGGCCAGCTGCAGATGGTGGGCGTCACGGCCATGTGGATCGCCAGCAAATACGAGGAGATATACGCGCCAGAGGTGAACGACTTTGTGGTGATCGCCGACAAGTCGTTTGACCAGGAGCAGATGCGCACCATGGAGCGTAATATTCTGTCGGCTCTGGGCTTTTCGCTGGGTCGGCCGTTGCCGCTGCATTTCCTGCGGCGCAACAGCAAGGCAGGTGGCGTTGACAACCGGCAACACACACTGGCCAAGTACCTGATGGAGCTCAGTCTACAGGAGTACAACCTGGCGCACTATCGCGTCTCCGAGCTGGCCGCCGCCGCCCTCTGTCTCTCTCTCAAGTACGTCCGCCTCACGCTGCGCCGGGCTCTGCCGACGCTCGGCCGTGCCCGTGTATGTGTAATGATACCAGTAGCAGAGTGTCAACGCATTGTGAGCCATGTTGTGTGTTGGGGTGTGCGACAATCCTGCCACTCTATGACGCTATAGCATGACATGGTGTTGCGACTTATGTTCGTATGACAGGGTGTTGTGGTGATGCCTCTTTGTGATAGGGTGCCGTAGTGATACGTCTCCCTGTGACACTCCATGTGAGTGTTGTGAAGGGCATCTGTGTGGCCGGGTTAAAATAATTGTTTTCCGCTAGGTGTGATATCAAAGCGACCACAGCAGAATGCCAAAATTTGCCATGAAAAGTTACATGAAGCGCCTTGTCTCAATTGTTAGCCCTCGGGCGCTGCACGAACATTGCAGTCCATGCGCCCCTAAACCCCAATAAACAATTGTTAGCCCTCGGCTTATGCATAAATGTAATGTTTTGCTTGTTTCGAAGTGTACCTAGCTTAGGGAGGACTATTGATGACAATGCTAAAGTGTTTATGCTATAAACTGGTATTGTATAACAGATCACATGGGTAATTTCTTTACCTGGAATTGTCACGTGGTGTTGGTGTATCACAAACTGTAATGGCGAGCATAAGCATGCTATTTTTTAACTGGATACTGCTAGAAATGAGGCATAAACACACACCAAAAAGCGCGATGTTGATGTTCCTTTGGGAATAATGTCTATTGATATTGAATATCCAGAAGTGGTATTCAGTCGACATCTTATATCACGAATAATTTATCACTGTTGTGTTGGCATGCGTCTGTGACAGGGTGTGGTAGTGACACGTGTCCCTCTGATGTCTGTGTGGTGATTGACAGGGTGTCGTGACGCGTGTCCGTGTGGCAGGGTGTTGTGATGACGCGCGTCTCTGTGATGTCTGTGTGGTGATTGTGACGGTGTATCATTGCACATTTTTAGGAAATTATGGTGGCAAATGCCTGAAACTATATTCGCTTTAAAAAGTTATGGTTACTTCAGTTGAATGCTGCAACATTTCATGTACAGCAATTCAGAAAGTCGACTATTTGCAAAAAGTCAACACAAGTTATGTCGGTTTCATTTCCACAAAAATACGACGTTTCAGGACATCGTGTTGTAATAACATGTGCTTGTGTGTGAGTGGTGGTTAGTTATTTTACGAATCATCTTGTTTGTTCATATATTGTCCCCAATCATTCACGCAGACTGGTCTCTGGCGAAGAGTAACGGCCGGTGGGGGTCGAATCCGTACCCTTTATGTTGCGAGGCGAGCATCCTACCCATTAGCTTGTGACGGGCTACTGTGGTTGTGTCCCTGCGGCCGGTGTTGTGACGTGTCTCCTTGCGTCAGAGTGCTGCCGGACGAGACGTCGGACGGCTGGAACGACACGCTCAGCCACTATTCGTATTACAATGAGGAACAGCTGCGGCCGGCAATGTGCCGGCTGGCTGACCTGGTGGTCAAGGCCAACAGCAAGCTGAGCGACAGCCGCGCCAAACGTGTGGTGAGTGGCGGCGGACTGTGGTTACTCCGCAGCAACCGAACGGCAGGCTGGGTCAGGTACCACTGGCGAATGTTTGGTCTAGAATACGTTTTCATCTTGGTTTACATGGCGTCTGAATCAATTACCACGCCTGATTAGACACTCACCTTTGGTTGCCGACTTTATCACTTGGGCCAGCGTTTGACATCTGCTTATTTCTCTGTTGACTTGTCGAGCGTATGAAATATGTTAAATTGCATTTCGTCTTCCGATGGCTGAGCAGACTCTTAATTTCTGTTGTCGACTGCGTAATATGGCTATTGGTTTATCCCGGCAATAGATGACCACACATTGTTATTATTGACCATGCTTCGGTATTGTTAATGGTACATGCAGCTATTTATGGGTGAGCAGTTAATATACCCACTGCGTCCTAGAGACTCCAATTAATCTTCAGTTGACACCCTAACATTCGGAGAGTAGTTTTTATCAGTGCACTTCAAAGGGTCGAATTCGCTATCTCGATCTGACGTATTAAAGCTAACCAGTATTTTTAGGGTAGTTATCTTCATACCACGCGGTCTCCGTCACATTCTCCATTAGTTCGGTCAACATACCGAACTTACTATTTGTTTTATGAAATTAAGGAGACCAAAGCAAAGTAACACTTATTGTTACTCGTTTGATGATAAAAATGACTAGTCTCAATGAATTTTAATATTTTCGAAGAAGCAGAGCGTGAAACGCTTCGGCTTGTTAGCATCGTTGCATGAATGGTGGACTTGAAATTAGCAAGCTAACGTCAGCTGACAAAACGTCGTGCGACAGCGACGCTCGCGACCGTGCACGGCAAAGGTAGCAGCGTTGTCTGCAACAGCATCTCAGAGATGGGTGTCTTACGTGGAGCCGTATCAAAGCTGGCATAAGACCTGTTTTGTCTCTCGTATCTCTGAGATCGAGAGAACCTCAGAGATCGAGGAATACGAGCCTCGCCCGTAGTATATCACTACCAAATTATCTTCGTTCAGATATGGCGTGGTCAGATGCGTTTGTTGTTGGGACCGACTCAACTATATGTGTGCGTGTGTGTGTATATGTATGTATATATATATATATATATATATATATATATATATATATATATATATATATATATAATATTGTGCCATGCCATCGACTACTTTGCTTCAATCCTTGGATAGTTATTGCATTGGCTGTGAAATGTACAAAACAAATTGAATGTACGCAGAAGCAAGTGAGAAACATTCTAAATCGGATAAGATGTAGGTTACTAGACGTCGCTCGTGATCCGCCAAGCTAGTCTTTTTACTGGTTTATCGATGCCAAAGAGTCGTCAATATTACTGTGCATGTTTGTTTACTGTAGGATGTAGATATATGCTGGTCAGTAACCTGCCGAGTCTTCTGCCACCCCGACCCTGGTTCCTGAACGAATCCAGCATGGTTGTCTCGTGCAAATATTGCATGTACATGTAAATGCCTATTATAATCCGTTAGCACAAAGTATGCGAGTGTACGTATTCGCCCGACTTTTATCAGTTCCACCGCACCCGTTTAGTCAGAATCTGTGGTTTTCAGGCCGTGGCGCGAAAGTACGCGAACAAGAAGTTCCTGTGCACAAGTGTACTGCCTGAGCTGTCCGGAGACGTGATCACCCAGCTGGCCGCCGAGGCGCCACTCTGAGTTGTCCGTGTCCACGCTCTTATTATCCGAGCCTGTGCAGAGTTCGCTCCGAGCCTGTGTTCACACCCTTCCCCGAGCCTGTACCAACGCGACCATTTAAGCCTGTGTCAAGGTGCTCCTGATGGCTGAATATTTACTTACTATTCTGATCAGCTGTTGTAATTTTTGGTATCCGTTTTGACTCTTTTATGCAACTTGTTTCACTGTGATGGCTTACTGGAAGACCGGGAGTTAGCGCATTTTTTGGAGATTACTTTAAATACTCGCAAGCTGGGCGGCGAGCGGTGGCCGAGGGTTGCGACGGCTGGTGGTCGGCCGGACTGGAGCCAGTCCTGGCCGTGTGGAGCCGCTGTGCGCCGTGTGCCGAGAGGGCTTCCCCACGCCTCGGGTCGTTTTACTGTGTCGTGGCGCTGTCGCATACCAGTGCTCGCTTCTGACTCAATACACACGGGCATCTCTCTTGTACTTTCCTTTTAGATAGCGTTGCCACATGCGTGCCGGCCGTCGCGTCGATGTTTGCTCGGAGAAACATCCCCGGCCCGCCTCCTCTTTGGAAGCACCGGGATTTTCGATGTCCGTGTTTCGACTGATCGACAACGAAGTTTTCCATTGCAGTGACGTGACGTTTCACTTCAGTCCCGGATGTATTTCTGCGAGCTTGCATCGAACCGTTATGTATCGCTAGCAGTGCATTGATGCGAACGAGTGTGTGTCGAAATAAAGTTATGGTTAAGAGCACGCCGTGTGTATTACGTCATTCACCCGCCGAGGTCAAGACATGTAATGAACGGCAGGCAAAACTGCGATAGGGTCCGACAGCATGCTGAACACCTGGGCCACAGCGGTGCTGCATGGACGCCTGGTCTGCAGCGGTAGGGTGAACACTTCCGGGCCGTGGTGGTGAAGTATGCACACCTGGCTGCAGGCGCCAGTCTAGGGCGAACGAATTCGTCTGCCGCGCACTACTTGCTAGGTGCACTTCAACAAGGCGATGGGGCGCTGTTGCTGAAAGACTTGGTATATGACATCGGTCAGCCGTGCCCACCCGCAACAACTGACTACTTGACGTCCTTAGTAGCGACCGCCGACCGGGTAGTCGCTGTACCATCCGAACGCGCCGCCGGCGCCCGTGTAAGCGCCGTAGTCCACCTGGGTGTGCCCTCCGTAACCGGGCTTCGACTGACGCACGAACCTGCCGGCCAAGAGACCCATGCGACGTCATGCCGTAACATACAGCCACGGCTGACTCGTCACATACCGGGCCGTTTTCCACCATATGGGATGTATGACGCCACATTCCGGAATATTGATAGTCTTATATCGCTACGTCGCATGTGGAATATTTGTTGCTAGATCTGGAAGCACACGGGTCCCACCATAAGGGGATGCGATGGATGAATACCTCATGATTCGCATTGGACATTGCGTTTTTATGGGTTCGTCCGGGGAAGCCTAACGCGTCTCGCTTCCGTACTTGCATTTTAATGGACAGTAACATATTGATCGGACAGACATCTGGTTTTTGCTGCGACTGACGGCGCCATATTACAAGTTTTTCGAACCGGGTCTGCCGTGGCGACTGACCTGTCGGGGGCGGCAGGTACGGCCGCTGGCAGCGACACCTGGCGCAACACGCGCATGCGCGGCTGCAGCGCCTCTACCGGCAGCAGCGCGTACCTGGGCATAGCGGCAGCGGCCACCAGCACATAACAGATGATCACCTGTGGGTCATTGTCCGGTCTATCAGTCAGCGAATACTGATACAGTCCATCTGTCAGCTGGTATCGGTCCGGTCCGTAAGTCAACTAACATTGGTCCGGTCGTCAGTCAGCTGATCTTGGTCCAACACGCGCTGTCGGTTTGCATTGGCCAGGCTTTCTGTCGGCTGACATTGATCCAGTCAGCCCGTGAGCTAATATCGGTACAATCCATCCGTCAGCTGATATTGGTTCCGGCCGTTTGTCAGCTTTCATTAGTCCGGCCAGTCAGTCCACTGAGAAGCCCCAAATAACAGCGGGACCCTAAGAGCACAGCGGGAGACCGAAAATGCACCGGGCCCTCCAAAGCGCACCGAGACTCGCAAAAAGCGGCAAGGCCTTAAAACATGCGTTACAGCCCTAAATAAAAACACCGAGATGTAAAAAGAAAAACACCGGAGGACCTGAAAGCATACCGGGGCAATGAAACCGCATGAGGGACTGAAAAACAGGCTTGGGTCCGCAAAAAGCGTCATGGTCATAAAACTAAAAGTCCGGGCACTAAATAAGCATCGGGGTCTTCGAAACCGCCCCGGTACCTAAGAAAAATAGCCGATGCACAAAAATCAACAAACCTTAAAGGATCAGGGGTCTCAAAAATGTGCCGGGATCCTAACAAAAATGAACTGGAGCCCTAAAACACATTTGCAGACGAAGAAAAAATGCAACCGGTCCAAAAAAGAACACCGAGCCAGGACCCCGGTTCGGTAACCAATCTAGGAGCATATTTAACCAGAGATATGAGGTGCGTCGAAGCTCAGCGGGTATCCGGATTTCTTAACCACCAGAAAATGTGCAGAGAATTGAACTAATCGCATTGAATTAATCGAATTTTCCCGGTGAACCCCGATCCGAAGCATTCCATTATTTCAAATATGGCGCAGGTCTATCATGTGACAGCTATTAGCGAAACGTAGGAGGCCGAACAGAAACGGTAGAATCGCACGAAGTGTGGCGAATGCGCCGGATGTGCAAGAAAAGTGTACACCAGCACGAACGTTGGCGTGGTGGCGCCGGTCGTTATGAACTGGAATGCCTGTTGAAGTGATTTGTACATGTGTAAATTGAGCAGTGTGGGGTAAATTATCAAGGGATACCAAAAGAAAAGCCATCGAACAGGGTGGGTGGAGTTAGGTAGAAACCCGGTGACCAACAAACGATGGTGGTAGACTGGACTCCCTCCACACGACAACGAAGTTGGTCACTAGATATTTTATTGTTTAAAAAAATCATATTTAGTGGGGAGCCAGATGTCATAAGAAATTCCCAAGCATTGACAAACGCTCAAAATATAAGGAGTGTCTCTCATGTTTAGAATATAAATTTATAATGCACGTCGCGTTTTAAAAACTGGAGACCTTTTACTTCGGAATATGTGTGCAGAACTATGTCCATCTCTTCACATTCGTGACCGATATATGGCGAGGATGATGGACCGCATTATCTGCCCACGAGCGCTAAGGATGTTAACGGTACGAGCAGGACTTGAAGCTCCCTTGCAACTGAATACTGTCCAGTGTCAATCCTAACATACTTGACAACTCGTGAAGAAGAAGAAGATAAATCCACCCATTTTATCACGGCCGTGGGAGACTGAGTTCATGGGATCTCTGCGCGGGAGACACACGCCGACAATACCGCCACTGTTTTACCGATATATGAAAAATGTTCTCTAATCACCAAGACCATCAGGGAAGAAGTGCTAACAGCCACGAGTTCCCACGCAGTTGTGAGTCCTGACGCCTCCTTAAGACGGTACAATATCCAATAATTTCTGATCCGAGATCACAGATATTAAGTTTTCTCCTCCGGGACAACCCTGAACGTTTTTCGATACCTGAGTCATGAGTGTCATACACACAGGACAGTTGCACTGAGGTGAAATAGGTCGACAAATCAGCTTGTGTTAATGTAATCTCGAAAACCCAAGTTCGAACTAAGCCAGTTATTTTTGGAATTGGTGTTTGCCAGACATTATATGCTATAATGCCGTTTCCTGCAACCATGAATAAGCCTGATGGCACTGAAATAAGTTCCTATCCGTACCTTTCCAAGACCACGCTCCCACAAGTTCTCTCACAAGATCCTGGAGCTCTGCCACTCACCAGCTTCGCGTTCATGTTGTCGTCCAAGCAAGCAGTGGAGAGAGCCGGGCGGCACCGACGTTATATACCGGAGCCGAGCCGACAGGTGGTGAGGGGCGGGAGCTCCTCTTCAGGGCACGTCGTCACCCAACAGTGAAAACGTACCCCGTGCCGGTGACAATGGAGACGAGCTCGGTGTGACGCGTCCCACTGGAGCAGCCGCTCCGCCACAGGGCAGCCGGCAGCACATCCACATATTAGTAGCACCACATGTGTTTATAGTACACCCATATACATGTATTCACATTGGTGGTAACGCATTCGCCAATGTGGAGTTATACATTTACATCACATCTATGGAGGCTAAATCGACAGGATATTCAGTATGAAGAATAACCAGTTTGTATTATTCGCGGTGAGCCTCGGGGATCTCGGTGACTTATTGCCACCGTTCAGCCCCCATTGCCCAACAGCGCAAACTGATGTCAAGTTTAACGTACAACCAGTGGCAGCTTATTAGGATGATGTGCAAGGACAGTATTGCTAGATATATTTGTATTCGTATGAATTCAAGATATTTGTTTTCATGTGTATGGTCTTCAGTTACAGTATTCTCATTTACTAGTAGTCCCATAAATAGACAGATATCTGCCAAAATGATTGGTGTTTTCAAACAAAAGCTTGCGTCCATTCTTTCCATGCATCGCCATAGGTAGGGAAGTAGCCAAAGGGGGACGACGGGGGAGGTCGCCTCCCTCACCTCCTTGGGTTCTCACTGGCCGCTTGCGCGGTCCGTGCGTAATCCTCTATGGGTTCGCCATGACGGAGATAGAAAGGCCAACAACACTTGTGTGGCTGTTTCCGGGCCCCTATGAACGTCTACAAGCCCTTGCGAACACTCACGGGCCTTTATGAACGTCTACGGAGTCCTTACGAACGTCTACGGGTCTTTCCGAAGCTCACTGGATCTTACGGACGTGTACGGACCTCTATGAATGTCTAGGGGCCCTTTCGAACGTCCACGGGCCCTTTCTAACTTCTTCGGGCCTTTGCGAACGTCGCCGGGCGCTTGCAAACATCTACGGGCTCTTACGAACGCTTGCGTACCCTTGCAAACGTCTGAGGGCCTTTATGAACGTCAACGGACCATTATGAACGCCTCTCCCTGCCACCTCACCGACTTCTATCCAGAAATCAAAGGCCTCCTCTTCAAGAGGTGACAGGCCAGTTGGGACGCCATCGTAGGCAACAAGCTGAGAACAATCAAACCCTGTCTTGGTGAATGGCTATCACCATTACACAGGAAGTCAGACGGAACGAGGCAGCACTATGCCGCTTGCGAATTGGCCACACGTACGAGACTCACCGCTACCTTATGACCGGCGGTGGCAGTCCGCTGTGTCCAAGGTGCCATGTTGCACCGTCAGTGCGGCATATCCTGATTGCCTGCAGCCGACTTATCCATGAGCGAAGGTGACATTCTAGAAGTGCTTTTCTCTTCCTTGGGGAAGTATTAGGGGAGGAGTCTCCCATTGTTGAATCGGGACAGCTTTTCCACTTCTTGTCAGAAATACATTCTTCTATGATGCATGCTGCCCATAAACACGCTTTTGCATTTGTGATAAAATAAGGATCGAAGCACGGTGTGATGTCTCACTTTACGTCGACCCCTTCACCTACAATTGTCTCGCTCACTGAGTTTTATATTTACTTGTCATTGTTTGACTGGCAACGTTATGGGCGCTGCATGACCGACGCAATCGATGCGCCCCTAAATTTCAATAGCCAACGAACCATTATAAACGTGTACGAGTCCTTACAAATGTGTGATCCTTTTTGATAGTCTCCTGGCTCTTACAGGCGTATACTTACCCCTTACCGATTACTGAATCGACGTTTTTTTCCAATGACGTTTTTCATTGGACCTTTGGACATCATGCATCCTTAGATGGTCTGCATTCCTGGATTACAATAGTGTCATGTCTACCTACAACTTGAGGAGGGAGCGGATTCGACGATCTGGCCCCCAATAAGGATTAACAAAGAGAGAACAAAACTTTTATTTTTATAATCAGGCACGACCCATTTCGACAAAAAGTAGCCGAAAAGATGAAAATCATTACACGACTGACCATTCGCATTACCAGCCAAGCTGGCAACATACACCTCCGATAAATACCCACTGCTGAAATGACATATAGGTCATTACCTATATGTCATTTCATAACACCACCTCCAATGGTATATAATTATATACCGTGTCTAACAAAAACACAGACTTGAAGGAAAATAACTCGAGCTCAATTACGTTCACCGGCCAAATGTCCCAGCGTTTATATTGCCATTATGAAGAGCATTGCTGTAGTTCCTCTGGGGGACTTGTCTTCTACAATTTTGAAGACGATATTCTAGTTGCCGCCGCTATCAACCCATCTATTCAGTGTTAATGCTGATAAAACTTAAGTAGAGCTAGGGCCACCGGTGCCTCTACGGACTTCAGATAGGGGGGGGGGGGGCAGACATGATCGTCTTGAAGTCCATTCTTTCCATGCAACGCCCATGTGCAATGATGCAGGCGTAATGTCAAGCTTCCCGACGTTTGGGGGACACGTTCTCCCCTCCCCATCTTTGCTGTCGCCCGTGGCTGGATCACTGTAACTGGCGCTAAGGCGTGCCGTAATAGCTTGATGGCATCCCATGTTGTCCACTGACGTCCCTCACAGACTCGGGTGCCCTTATGGTTGTCTAAACGGCACCCCCTGAGAGCCCGTGCGGCCCCAGATGTGCCCACTTGCACACGTGGCAGTCCAGTTCATTGTGATCACCTGGCGCCCCTTGGCAGACCAGGACACCCCTATTTGTGTCCCTATGGTGGTCGGCCGTGACATTTGCTGAGTCGTCCCAGTGTCTGATGTTCCCTGACACACCACATGCCCATAAATACGTCCTTCAGTGCCTACGAACAGGTTATCTACTATGTCCTACTGGCGCCCTTGACAACTTGGACATCCCTAAACATGTCCAACTGGCGCTTGACAATCCGTAAGGCCCTAAATGTTCCCTTGTTATTCCGAGTGTTCTACTGGAACCCGTGATAGCCAGGGCGCTCCCAGATGTCTTGCTGACATCCCGGGCAGTCCCGGCGCCCCAAGATGCGTCCCACTGTCGGCGTATGTTGCCTACCAGGTACCAGCTATTTAGGTCGTGCTGGCGCCCTCTGACGCACGGGTGTTACAATTTGCATCCTTCCGGCACTCGGACATCCCGGGCGCACCTAAATGTGTTCTGCTGGCGCTCCTTGATAGTCCGGGTGCCCCTAAATGATGACGAAATTGTCAAACCACCTGCTAGTACAGGTGCAAACTAATGTCAACTGGCGCCCATTTGACAATGATACCCCCGCCCAGAAGGAATATGTTCCCCAAACTTTTCACAACTATTTACCACTGTAAACTAGCATGCACCAATGACATCGAAACAAACGGCCCTGACCTATTTCTCATGGCTTAATGCTCAAATTCACAGATTTGGGGAGCTGCTTCCTGCCTCCTCCCCCACCGTAATCCGTCGCCTGATGCAGCTATTGCACCATTAAGTTGTCATTAAATTATTTTAATAAAAAAGTTAAAATAGTAGTTACTTTTTCGTTACCCAACTCAAGCTCACTAGTAGTAGGTGGAGGAGTGAGTTCGCACCCATATCCATCCGCCGCGACTTAACGGGCTGCTGTGCAGTGACCCGGGGACCAGCCGGTCTACATCACTTGGAGCCCGCAGCGATCCAGCCGACTCCCGCCGCCATGCGGTGACCGCTGCCGTCGCTGGGATAACGCACGGCACCTCGATATCAAGACAACAGAAGCGGCGAGTGGTGTCATCGAACCTCACGTGCACTCCACCTGTGATACCAACAGGAACATCGACGTGGTAATCCACCAGGCACTGGTGCACGCTCGTGTCTGCCTATTGTATAGTCGGAGTTAAACATATTACCCAGTGCGTTTCAGACCTTGGGAGGTCGTTCACATCCATTCAGGGTTCCGATGTGACAAACCGGTCCAGACGGCGAACCGCCAGCTGACTAATCGCTTCGACTCATGATGTACCCAACTCCCTCCGTGTGCGCCGCCCCCACGTCCCGCGGAACTTCGTGAACTTTGGTCCACACAGCTCTCAATCTTCCCGGAACTCCGTTCTTGTGCTCCCCAGCACTCGGTCCCCATATTCCTCGGAACTTCGTCCCCTCGTTCCTCACACCTCCGCCCTCTGAGATCACCTTGCTCCTCGCCGTGAGACCGGTCCCGTGTTTCCCTTCCGCCGAAGCTGGTCGGTGTGTCCCACTGCTCCGAACCTGTACGGCAGGGCCAGGGTAAGGTGTCGGCCTGTGTTCCTTCGCTCGGTCGCTGTACGGTAGGATCAGGTATGGCGTGTGTCCTTTTGCTCCAACCCTGTACGGCTGATCAGTTTGATTTTTTCCCCGGTTTCCCGTGTCTTCTGTTTTGGCCCTGTGCGACAGGGCCCTGTACCGGTCTGCCAGCTCCCACTGACGACCCGACGGCCGCCACGGTCGGCGACCGTCGCTCCGACTGTCGATTTCTCCGTCCAAACACAAACGCCCATCATTGGTCGCGTGAGTGTCAGAAGAGAGCGGTAATAGCCGTCCGCTGCCGGGGACGTACCAGCAGGCGCGCTCCTTTCCAAAGCCACACAATAACCGAACCACAGTAATCGAGTCGCTGCACATCGAAATAGCATCTTACGTCAGCCTATTTCGATCACGCTCGACAAAAAAACAGCTTGAAGAAATCGACCGGTTTCTTTATTTCCCCGTATGACGAAATGCATCATACCCTGGCTGTGCGAGATGCTGACAGAGCGGAAGTGCACAAAATACATAGCTATTAAGCCGTCAGATCACGTCTGATATCAACGGCAATAAACAACGAGAACGGAACACTTGCAATTGTCTCCGTAAATACATGTATCATGTTCCCCAAATTGCATACACGAATACTTGTACCGATGAGAATGCATACACATCAACGCACAATCAGTTAATATCCGACCTTGCTTGCAGACCCACGGTGTGATATGACCCACAGGCTCATACTCCATATGGAAACAAGACAGATGTACGCGTGGACACGCATTGTTCCGAAGGAGACATCAAATTTGCATTTGCATTACAAATTTCCAAATTGAAAACCGCACGTTGGAACGTAGTACAAAACGTTTCCAACACAGCGATTGTGTGCAAACGCCACCAATCGACAGCGGGATGAAGGGATGGAGGGATGACGGGTGGTGGGACGGCTGGATTGCGGGACGGCGGGATTGTCGGATTGTGGCATGGTATGACGGCGGGACGGTGAGTTTTCCGGATGGTGGGATGGTATGACGGCGGGATGGTGGGATAGTATGATGGTGGGACGACGGGATGGTGGGAGGGCGGGATTGCGGGATGGTAGGATGGTATGACGGCGGGATGAAGGACGGCAGAACCGTGAGACGGCGAGATTGCGGGACGGTGTAATTGCCGAATGGTGGGATGGTATGACGGAGGGATTGCCGGATGGTGGGATGGTATGACGGCGAGATTGCAGGACGATGGGATGGTATGCCGGCGGGATGACGGACCGCGGGACCGCGGGACGGCAGGACGGTAGTGGCGTTCTGGCCACGATGAGTAAGGAGATGGGGCATTGGGCACACACATGACCTGACCGAGTCCGAATAAGTCGTCTGCTTTGTTCGCCCTTGTGTATTATTTCCGCGCAACAAAATTGACGACATATGATACATTTGCAGATATCGACCAATGGCCACAGTACCGCTGGATAATTAACCCGGCAGCGTCTGGCAACGACCCCTGTACCGCCCGGTACTGACCCCAGAATCGCCACGTAACGACCCAGGAACCGCTGGTGTCGGGGCGGCCGGCGCTCCTCTGGGGATGGGACAGAGCCTGTCGAGCCTGCCGTACTTGGCAGGGGCGCGGCAGGGAGCAGGTCCAGCCCTGGCCGGCGGTGGCCGTCGCGCCATCAGCACGTCAGGCAACGGCCTCCACGACGTTGCCGCAACATCATGCGACCAGCAGTCGCTACCACTGGATCGGCTTGTTCTTGCACTGCTCAATGACGTACCCTGTGAAGCGTTTCAGGAAGCGCGGGTATTCGCGCCGGTAGACCATCCGCAGCGCCGAGGTGGGCGCCCAGCCACCCGGGTTAACTGCAACACACAGGCGCATTGTCAGGCGTAGTCAGGCGTACAGTTAGGCGTACAGTTAGGCGTACAGTTAGGCGTACAGTTAGGCGTACAGTTAGGCGTACAGTTAGGCCTACAGTCAGGCGTACAGTCAGGCGTACAGTCAGGCACACTGCTATGCTCACTGTCAGATGCGTTGTAAGGTGTGCAGTCAGGTAGTCAGGTACACAGTCAGGTGCAGTCAGGCGCACTGTCCGGCATACCGCTAGGTGCACCGTCAGGCGCGCAGTCAAGTGCACAGCCAAGTGCAGTCAGGCGTAGTGAGGCGTAGCACCACAACACGTGCACAGTGCGGCACCCACCCGCCGTCGACAACACACATTCCATCAACATGTGGCCGCCTCGTCACCCCATTAGCCGTTCTTATTGCCGAAAAACGTTGCGCTATCTCTTGCGGTAACCAAGCGTGATGCAACTCTTACTCGATACAGACGGCGAAACTCATGACATGACGCAGCGGAGGGCGTCTGTATTAGCTGGGCAGAGGACAGGCATAGCTGGACTATGCGATTTATCAGCCCGGGGTCATCCCGGTAAGCTTCTCCGGGTCGGTGTGGGCGGCGGGCCCGGGCGACAGACACGGTCTCAATGGTCTGGCGATCGTTCAGCGGGACGGTCCACCCAGACCGTCCGACTGGGCAGCGACACTTCCGGGACTCCCGCCGACCTCCGACCATGACGGTCTGTGCACGCCCGACCAGTGGTCCTATTCAAAACACCCGGTCATGTCTGATTGTAACAGCCTGGATACGTCTGACCGGTGATATTGTCCACGACTAATGCGCTTCGTACCCAAATCTTTTATACCCATGACCAGATAGCATTCATAGAAATACCGTAAGATACAAACTGCATATAAAGTATTTTCCGACACCGAAAACAAATGTGAGGACCAATTCAGGAACTTTCTCGCCGCCACTATTATAAAATTTGTGAGTAACAACTCAGGAACTTTCTCGTGGCCACTTTTATTTTGTTTTTACCTCATTCTAAGAACCAAACGACCGAAAGTCGGGGAATGACAAATCAGTTGAATACTACTGCTATCCTGGCACACGATGACAAAACCGTATATAATACAAACGGCACCGACATAAGTCCATGTTCACGGGGGGGGGCATCAGCTCAGTCGCCTCGACTGAACATCCGCATTGTAGCCACCGGTAACCTGCCATTGGTGGAGACAGTCGGTCAGACTGGTCACCTGCGAGGACCGTGTCCCCGACAACTCCGCAGACGACAGTCGGTCAGACTGGTCACCTGCGAGGACCGTGACCCCCGACAACTTCGCAGACGACAGTCGGTCAGACTGGTCACTTGCGAGGACCGTGTCCCCGACAACTCCGCAGACGACAGTCGGTCAGACTGGTCACCTGCGAGGACCGTGACCTCCGACAACTTCGCAGACGACAGTCGGTCAGACTGGTCACCTGCGAGGACCGTGTCCCCGACAACTCCGCAGACGACAGTCGGTCAGACTGGTCACCTGCGAGGACCGTGACCCCGACAACTCCGCAGACGACAGTCGGTCAGATTGGTCACCTGCGAGGACAGTGTCCCTGACAACTCCGCCTGATCAGCGCGCCTGTTCTGCCGCACGACTGGGCACGTGCGGTCCGCGGAACTCCACGTGACTGGTGCAGGTACTCACCAACCGAGCAGTATGTGATTTTGCATCGCAGCTGGTCACGTGTGACCTTTGATAGGTCGGACTTGTCGCCGACCACCTCCGTCTGACAGGCCATGCACACAGTCAGTAGCACGCGCACGTACTTGTCGCTCGACTCGCGCGCCGCCTGTCAGCACAGCCGAGCAGCGTCAGTGTTGAGCACGGCCAATAAGTGGACGGCGCACACGCGACAGTTCAAACATTTCCAAATATCAACACTGGTTAGAAATGCGCCCCTTCCGATATGCGGCGCCAAACATTTCGCAATATTGTGCGTCACCAAGTAGTCTCCTCACTTTCGGGTCGATGGCCAAGTAAATTTCTAGCCCCCAAACCAATAACGCCGATTTGTTAAAAAATGTGAACCCGCTGTAACAGAAAATAGCAACAAATACACAACAGTCGAGGAAGTTTTCGTGCGTGAACCTACCAGCGACGTGGCTAGGGGATCCGGCTACATGTTTGGCAGCGGGCGTCTTTCAGTGTGCCATATTCACATGTAGTTTCCGTGTTTAATGAAGAGCACCATTTTTCCAGTATGCTATGGAGCATCAGAGAGAACAGAGAAAAGGGAAGAGGGAAGAGAGAGGAAAAAGACAAGAGACAAGCAGAGGAACAAGAGAAAAAGAACGAAAAGAAAAGGTAGAAGAGAGCGCGCTCAAATTTCCAGTGATGGTTGCCCATACGAGAAAAAGGCATCACCACTGTTCAATAACCACGTAGAAACAGCGTATCACGGGATTGTTGCCGTCACTGACGGGGAACCGCTTTCCAGTAAGGAACAACCCCTTCTGAAAAAGAACGCACATTGTCGGAAAACGTACATTTTCTTTAATAAGGAGTCGCTCTTTCTCAGTCAGCAGCACACGTGCACAGAAGAATGAAATCACTTTTTTTTTGTTAGTCTCACCCTACACAAAATGACACACTTCATGGGGTATCCAGTGACATAATGCTCTCTTTCGGAAGCTCTTCACAGCGTTGACGGATACCCTTTCCTTTGGTGGGCACACTCCTCAGTGATGGTAAGCTCTTCACAAAAAGCACACAACGCTACCCGCTGGTAGGACGGACACCATCTGGAGAAATGAGAAATCTCAGCGGCTAACTTTTCACAAAACTCGGGTAACCTTTGTACGGTTGGTGCACATATTTTTAGTGGAGGGCACTCCTGCCAAAATAGGGGCATCCCTGGTGGGCTAAAAATAACAAATGGGCACCATACCCCACTCAGAAAAGAACTGGCAATGCAACTGAATCGCACTTCACGCGGGCATCAGCAACGCATATACAAACATCACTCCAGCCGTTGACAGTTGTACAGACCGTCTGACAGCAGCTGTACAGACCAGTCAGCTAATGACAGCTGTACAGATCAGCTGACGGCGGAAGCGTAACTGCGCCATTACCAGCATCCCGCGGACTCATGCCTCAAGCCATCTCAAGCTGGATTGTCAGCCGAACCCGGTGATGCGACGGTTGCAGCAGCCGGAACAGAGGCTATCGAATCACACGGTGGCCCATACTGAACAGGAAGGGACGGCACCAGACTGTGCGGTCAACCAAAGAGGACGGGGCAGGATAACCATATGGCGGCCCATACTGGACAGGACGGGACGGCACCAGACTGTGCGGTCACCCATAGAGGACGGGGCAGGATAACCATATGGCGGCCCATACTGGACAGGACGGGACGGCACCAGACTGTGCGGTCACCCATAGAGGACGGGGCAGGATAACCATATGGCGGCCCATACTGGACAGGACGGGACGGCACCAGACTGTACGGTGAACCATAGAGGACGGGACATGTCGAACCACGCCACAGGACAGGACAGGACCGCACCAGACTATGCGGTGAACTATACAGGACGGGGCATGAACCAAACCATGCGTCGGTCCACACCGGGCAGGGCAGGACAGCACCAGACTATATGATGAACCACACAAGACGGGACACGGCGAACCAAACCATATGGCGGCCCATATCGGGCAGAACAGGGCAGGGCAGGATCAGACTACACAGAGGACGGGATATGACGAACCAAACCATACGGCGTCTCATACCGAACAGGACAGGACAGGACAGGACAGGGCCGGGCCGGGCCGGGCCGGACAGGACAGGACAGGACAGGACAGGGCCGGACAGGACAGGACAGGACAGGACAGGACCGGACCGGGCAGGGCAGGGCAGGGCAGGGCAGGGCAGGACAGGACAGGACAGGACAGGACAGGACAGGACAGGACAGGACAGGACAGGACAGGACAGGACCGGGCAGGGCAGGGCAGGGCAGGGCAGGGCAGGGCAGGGCAGGGCAGGGCAGGGCAGGGCAGGGCAGGGCAGGGCAGGGCAAGACATGACATGACAGCAACAGACTATAAGGCGAACCATAGAGGACGGGACATGGCGAACCAAACCACACGGCGGCCCATGCCGGACAGGACAGGACAGGACGGCATCAGACTATACGGTGAACCACCGATGACGGGACATGAGCCAAATTACACGGCGGCCTATGCCGGACACTACACCGGCATACGAGACAGGGCAGGGCAAAGAACATGACAAGGCCTGATAGAGTAATACCAGACGACACTGTGGTTTATATAAAACACTGTGGTCGACTTTACGTATACTCGTGGGTTCCAATCTAACAACCGGCGGGATTGTTGAGTCCGTTCGCGACCTAGGAGATATGAGATACACAATTGTCGATTCCAGGTTACGAGTTTGTGATTACATTTCGCATGCTACAACCATACTTTTTAGTGCAGTAATGTACACTAGTGTGCTGCGTGTGGTCTACAATATCTGGTGTCCATTGTGACATTTTCCAGGTTTCAGCGGGAGCCAGAGACGTGCCAGCCGTCTGACGGCCAGCGGGTGCCCGTGATGAACGGCGCCGCCACAGCGACTGTCACATACTCGCCGAGTGTGCCGTGCCCCCGCCTGGCGCGGTGGGCTCACGGTCTCAGACGGAAGAGCCGGGCTCGGCGGTACGGCGGGAGGTGAGGACACCATTGTGACCGTGTGATTAGCGCGTCACGGCTGACTTCGCTTCGCCCATCTGCACCGCGGCTGTTTTCGGATGACATAAGCTGGCCGACCGGCCGTCACCCTCGGCTCAGGCCGGACTGCAGGCACAATCAGCCTGTTGTATTAGTAGCCGTTGGCCGGGAGCTACACACCCGTCCGGACGGAAAAGGTGGACCGCAGGTGACGGCGAGCTTGGTGTGTTGGTAACCATTGGCCAGGAGCCACACAGCCGTCGGGAGGGAAAAGGCGAACTATGTGGACCTAGCCACAATTTCGAAGCGGAGGTGAGTTATTTAGAGTGAATTCGGCGGAGCCTTGTCCACACAGCCGCATATCCGACATTGTCAGGACAGCGATTGGGAGTACTGGGAGTCACCAGGGTACCTATGTGCCGCTAGTCAACGGAAGGCTGTATGATTAGCAAACGTCCATGCTTTATCGCACAGTAGGCACCACCCATTTCCGGGCTGTGAGGTCAGCTGGGAGGACTCAGGGGACTGGATGTAAGCGCCATAGAATAGCGCCGCACCGCTTTGAAGCTAATTCGCGGCAGCATATCATATACAAACTACCTATGGTTTGACCCTAATTATCGGTGATTGAGGTGTGCGATATCTTGCGCTCTGGACAGCAGGGATTCAGGTGTTGTTTTTGGACCCGACAGTACAGGCCGGAGTGACGTGCTTCTGTCCCGATGGTACAGGCCGAAGTGACGTGTTGGGCCCCCGACAGTACAGGCCGGAGTGACGTGCTTCTGTCCCGATAGTACAGGCTTGGGCGACGTGCTTGTGCCCCCGACAGTTCAGGCCGGAATGACATGCTTCTGTCCCGGACAGTACAGGCCGGAGTGACGTGCTTGTGTTCTGGACCCCACAGAATGACGTACTTGTGCTCTGACTAGTACAGGCCGGAGTGACGTGCGTGTGCCCCCGGATAATACAAGCCAGAGTGACATGCTTCGCCCGGATAACACAGGCCAGAGTGACATGCTTGGACCCCGGATAACACAGGCCGGAGTGACATGCTTGGACCCCGGATAACACAGGTCGGAGTGACGCACTTGGGTCCCACGCAGTAAAAGCCCAAGTGTCGCGCTTGAATCTCCCGCAGTACAATCCGAAATGTCGCGCTTGGGCACGTCCGTTGTGCTTTGGAGACGGGTGGTCAGGCGATGCTTACACCCAGCCTTCACCAGTGGCTGGTCAGAGATAGTGACGTTCTGTCAACTCTACTCACAGCCACCAAAGCCAAGTGGTAAACGTAACCACACACAGGAGTCTTAACCCGCCGGCATATATCCCAGGTCATGAACCGCGGGGGTTACGGTGACAGGCATTGTACGTGAATGTAAAATATATGTCCATGACCTTCTTTAAGATTTAATATGACTGCCTTCCATGCTACGATTCGGCCATCAAGAAAGCGTGCATTCAATAAAAAAAAGTTATCTGCAATATACATCTTTCTTAACACGAACAGTGTGTGTATGTGAGTGTGGGACACTATCCAGTGCCTCACCCCATGCGATTGATTATTTGGGCTTAAGGGCGCGCCGACTACGAAGTCATTTAGCGCCCATCCTCACCCATGCAGGACGCGAAGGGGGATTTGAAACCCTCTCAAACTCTCTGAAAACTAAGGGGCACCACAAAACACAGGTAAGTATGATTCCGGCCTACTCTCAACCTGAGGTCAACATGGCCACATAAGAGAGCCATCTCAGGTCAACAGAAGCCGGTGTACACAAATCTGCGATTTCGAATATATCCACCCGACTTGCGGGAACCTCATGATTAGCAAGTGGTTCCCGAGATCACAAGGATCATTCACCGGGCGGGATTGGTGCAGGCCAGTGGTACCAGGACACAGGCGCAGGCAGGTCAGATGCAGGCGCAGGCGTGACACCCACACGTGCAGGCGGCATGGACAGACGGCGGCGGGCTGTGCCGCCACACGGCGCTTGTTTACCAGGGAGATCCAGCCCTGCTCCGCGGCCGGATCGTCCGTGTGAGGGAAGGGTGGATGCAGTCGCATTTGCTACGGGAGAACACAACAGTGAACATCCGCCTCTGAGACACACACACACACACACACATGCGGTGCAGATGTGCAAGCAAAACGGACGCTTGTGCTCACACATACGGCTCATGGAAAACACCGAACACAATCTACTACCGGCTGGCAGTAGTCGCCTAGCCATCACGAATCTGGCAAAAACATTTTCATGGCGTGCATCCAGAAGTCTATCTCTGGCGTGTGACGACGTCAGCTAGTGGATGTAATGATGCCCACCAGGCTGTCACGAAGCATGCGCTATTGTTTCCGAAGGTGGTTTATCTACTGAGATTAGGTTCAGCGTGTTCAGCCCAAGCGTACATACGGGCATCTAGGATGAGTCCTCACTCGGTCCTGCTATCTAAAGGAGGGCCTCATCCGACCTCGACACACGCACAGCATCTGAGGCGAGGTCCTCTCGGTCCAGACCATGGTTGGAAACGAGACCTTGTCTTGGATGTATGCCATCCGCAACATTATCCGGCTCACAAAATTACCTTTTTTTGTCGCCAAAAGATGAATGGAGTTGTTTGAAAATGACTACAAACTCATTGTTGTGAAAACATGCCCGAAACAGACCAGACAGTACATAAAGGAACATATTGATGTAAGATACAGGAAAAAAGTCCTCTCTGACTTCGAATGGCCCAACATTTTCCTCCCAAAATCCAAGATTAAAAAACAGACCCAACCCTGATCTCAACACACGCAAGACATCCGAGGCGGGTCTCTCTGTCTCGAACCACGATTTCTGGTACTTCATATCAAGAAGAACGATCGGTAACAGCTACAAAAGAACCTTCACTAACACACAACGCAAGAACAATAGCACCGCGACTTTCTTCTCGCATGCATCCAACAGATTTCAGGTAGGATGAGCCGAGCTGTACCGCCGAGGTCGGGCCAGTCCCGACCCGGGTCCGGTCGGGACTCACCTCGCTGGCGTAGTCGGTCGAGTTGTTGACCACCAGCCAGTACTCGGTGCCGTCCACCACCTGCCGCTCGATGTGTGACCAGAAGAGCGAGTCGCGCTGCGCCGCCGGCCACACGCGCTTGTGCAGCTGCAGGTTGATGGCGGTCTGGTCGTCCACCGTCTCGAGGATGGTCACGTTCTCCACGGTGGCTGTCAGCGGCGACGGTGGCCGTCACGTCACACGGCATTCTCGCACATCACAGCACACTCCAGTACACTACGGCACACTCCGGCACACCACGACACACTGCCATACTCCAGTAAATCACGTACAGACTACAGTCAGTAATAACAACCTTCCGACCCCGGCTCAGACCACAGGAAACAACGCCAGCAAGAAAACTGATGCAAATGAAATTCAAACATTGTGTTTGATTTCAAGTAAAAGGCAGGACATGAAGCGTTGTGAAAAAGCGGTTATCAAGGTTTCAGAAACGTGAGGGTGGGGCCGAGCCGGATCGGGTCCTACATATGACTATGTTTTGGTATATACGCGGAGACAACTACGTCATACTTCGCCATAGCTGATAGGAACTTAATGGATGTCATGCACCATGCTTTTTTCTCATTGAAATAAAGGAGGCCTTCTTTGAAGAAACAAGTTTTCCATCAGCACAAATAAGTTTTTTTTTACCGGGAGAATGGTGGCACTCCATGAGATGAACATTGGGGAGTTGTCTTTAATGGGCTTATCATGCTTTGAGATTATTGTGATAAACGTTCACTTCTCCGTAGCTACCCAATCACATCGATAAGGGGTGTCGCAGTGACAGGGCCACTCCGGTAAGATGGGTCTACCCTTTACGATAGAGCTTATTAAAAATACTTACGGCCCGTTGGCGAAGGCCCCAGTCCACCAGTTAAACCACCAGGTGACAAGAGCGTGCCAGTATTGGTGACAGCTGGGATCCGGTGGCATAGTCCAGACGTACCAACAGAGGTCGGGTGACAGAGTCCAGACAGTGACAGCAGCGACTCGGTGGCATGTACAGTCTCCATGAGTGCGTGACACATCCAACCTTGATGCCCATACCCTAACAAACTGGAATCTGATCCTACTCGCCCACTCCCTGACAACACATCCTCCAGACTCTGTCAACACACAAACGCCCTGTCTCCTAGGCCACGATCTCACCCGCACCCGGAGCCATTCCCGGGTGTGGTTGTCCTCGATACAACTCCTCCAGTATCGAGTCTCGACAGTCAGCGCCACACGGTCGTGTGTATTTCCGCCCAGCCGGTGGAGTGGCAGCGCACGTGGGGGCTCCACACACACCCTGTACTCACTCTCCCACTCGAGTCGGACGTCCGGTGACCAGAAGTGCCAGCACACCTCGTGCGCCGTCACACCCGACACCACGTGCACGGCCTTGAGCGGGTCCACCGCCAGGCCGTCCACCTCCTCCTCCCGCTTGTACATCTTCATCTCGCCCTCCTGGGCGAATATGGTCCACACGCCATCGTCGACACCGGCCAGCGCGTACCTGAACTGCTGCTGGCTCACCCGCTCCACCTGAAGACACACAGCAGGACTCGATACACCAACCTACACGCGAGGCGAGCACCGACTCACCCACTACACCTGACGATCTACAACACACGGAACAATAGGTAAGGCCAGCTATGGCAGACACAGCATCGGCCCTGACTGATGGACAGCCGACCATTGCTGTTTTCATTGCGCCATTGTCTTCATGTGATGCTTCAAAGGTTAACACAAACTGTTGACTAACATGTCCTATGCACAAGCGCGCAAGACGATTCGCAGGGCACGTTTTTCACCGAGCTAGTTTAGCAAAATGATAGCCAGCCGGTAAAACTCCACCATAAGTGCAGGCACACATGATAGCACAGGGTTGGATTGTGTTTTGTAATCCTTGATGTCGAGAGGGAAAATTTAGGGTCATCAAATATGGATGGGACATTTTTCTTCAAACCTGTGGCATTGTAATCTCAGTTTGCACATTCCAGTGAATCTTGAGCACATTATCACCGAGCAGGTCATTGTCAAACAGCACCATTCAACCTTGGAATGAAACAAAAATGAGGGGATGATTTTCTGGAGAGGATGATGTTCTGTATGCTAAAATTCAGAAGCAGATTTTTCCAAACTTGATGGCAGGGGAAGGGTCAGCCTCAGTACCTCCTCGTGGAGTGAGTGGTGGGTGCCCTTGGGCGCCTCCATCGGGCAGGGGAATGGTCAGCCTCAGTACCTCCTCGTGGAGCGAGTGGTGGGTGCCCTTGGGCGCCTCCATCGGCTTGACGCACTGCTTCTTGCGCATCTTATCGCGGAACTCCTGGTCCTCAATGATCCGGTCCAGTGCCGACTCGACCGCGTCAAAAAACTCATCCTCTCCGATTGTGCTGTGTGGACCCTCCTGCAACGGAAACAAGGGTAACCGCGATCAGTACGGTCACAATCGTCACCACGGTCAGTAGTCCTGCTGTCAGCATGGCTAATAGTCATCACGGCCAACCGGATCAAGAGCCACAGCTTTCAATAGGGGCATGGGGGTCACTACAGCTGGAAGGTCGACTATTTTGGCTGAATTATATACCTGTCCGGGAGGAGGATTCCACCTGAGGCTCTCACGCGCCCTATCTTCTAGCCGTTTGTGCTAGGGCTCTGACATTTCGGAACTATTCCCCGACTACCTTTTTAAGAATGTCAAAAGCAATACATCTTGACATTACCGGTGGGAGGGAGGGAGGGGGATGCATCTCCGAGGTAATAAATCGAAATATAAATGGATAAATGGGATGATAAATATCCGGGGAGGGACCTAGGCGCATGCCATATTCATCGCCTCTGGCAAGTTGATGTCGTGCACCGACACATCCAGAGCTATATTGCACGAAACGCTAATACACGACGGAAGGCTGCCCTCGTTCGCGCGGGGGCCGGGTTGCATCAACCACGACCTAGATGCTTTTTGAAACCACGGAGAAAACGGCGCACGTTAACGCGCCGCCGCTTTGTGTAACCGATGGAGCATCCTTTGCCTACCTTATTGTAAAATATTTGTTTTATTGTCATGTTGTGCCACAGGTATGACGTCATAAGAGGGAACATGTCGGGCCGTTTTTCGGGTTAATTGCTGATTGTCGCCAAGTAATCTCGCTTATTTCCCCCAATTGGTCAATGCTGGAAGTGATAGGGAACAACTCATCTGACGTGCTTACATATGGCACGTGCTACAGAAGGAACACGGTACCTTTGTTTGACACTTAAGCCACTCAGCGGTTAGTTTTGACGTTGAAACTGAATTTGGCGTTCATTTGTACCCCTAGGTACAAGACAATACTGTTTTGAACATCATTTCGCCGTTTTTCGACATGACGTCAACAATTCGATCTCATCTGACCCTTGACCTATGAATCGAAATGTAACATGGCAATCGTCAAATACCACCGCCCCCCCCCACCCCGTTACGATGCCGACTACGCCATTGAACAATTCACGCCTGCACATTGATGTCGGTAGCAGCCACTCCGGCCATCCACTCTGAGACGGAGATGTAGATTTTAGGGGAGATTTTGGCCGAGATGTTAGTGGAAAACGACATGATAAGCTGGACATCACAAGAATCACCGGCCCACTCACGAACAATTCTACAAAACGCACCAACAGATTTCCACGACAAGCTAACATTACTAAACCTACACATTGCACCACACAAATCCAAATGCATGATCTTTAGCTGTAAGCGACACACATATTTACAACCACTGAAACTAGACAACACTCCCATACCATTTGTTACCACAGCAAAATTCCTAGGCATCACTTTAGATCCACGACTCACCTTCAAACCACACATACTAAACATCCAAACACGCGCATCCAAAAGAATAAACATCTTACGAGCACTATCCGGCACTGATTGGGGATCAGACCGAAATTCACTACTGACCTTATACAAATCGATCATTCGACCAATCATGGAATACGGATCAACACTTTTCGAAAACTTAGCTAAATCAAACCTCAAACTCCTAGACTCTCTTCAATACCAATGCCTAAAGATAGCCACAGGAGCATACACAACCTCACCTTCCCTCGCTCTTCACATATACAACCACATACCAGAACTACAACACAGACGCACAGAAGCACTACTCAGATACCACTACAAAACGCAACTCATTAGACAACACCCATGCACTCAGGCACTAAAAATCCGCTCCAAACGCAGACACCAACTCATGAAAAAGTAGCATTCAAAACTACAATAGGATGCCGTATTCAACAACACGCAAGAAACTTACACCTCGCACTCCCCACCTCAAAACCACTCCCACCACCTAAAGCATGGTGGAAACACCAAACCCCCCACAACACACTTCCTAATAGACAAACCAAAACGTACATACACAGATGCAGAAATACAACAACTTTTCCTCCAATTCATATCACAATACGCAAATTACAACATCTACACCGACGGCTCCAAATCACACACACACACAACAGACGGGCTCAGCGGCGGTGCTGTGTACCAGACAAGCACCGCCCCGGGTCATCTTACGTGCTCGTCTGCCTGACACAGCATCCACCTACACATCAGAAATATATGCAATATATTCGGCCTATTGTACCATCTACAACACAAACATAGAACACATCATAGCCACAGACGCAAAATCAGCAATACAAAGCATAACACCCTACACCACTTCCAAACACCCCTGATCCCCAAAATACTGCACATACATAACAAACTAAACATTCGACTACAACCACTCCTCCTTTGGATACCAAGCCACACAAACATACAAGGCAACGAAAATGCAGACACCGAAGCAAACATAGCCACAACACTACAACAAACCACAAACTGCCCACTCTCACAATCCGACTACTACCCCACAATACACCAGGCAATCAACAAACACATTCAACAAACATGGGACAGAGCAGGAACACAACTCCACGATATACATCCAAAACACGAACATTGGCACACCATCAATCAGAACACCAGACTCAAAGAAAGGATACTGACAAGACTTCGCATCGGACACACAGCACTCACACACTCCTACCTCATTCTAAGCTAACCACGACCTCAATGCACAACATGTCGTCGAACACTTACAATCAAACACATTCTCATATACTGCACCAAGTACAACAACCAAAGACAACACATCACAAACTACTGCACCACAAACAACCTACCACTAAACCTCACCACGCTTCTCAACGATGAACACCCAACATTACACGAACATATCTTCCACTTCCTTTCAACAACACGTATATTGGAACAACTGTGAAGGGGAAACAAAGGAACAAAAAGAGACATGGAAAAGAAGAAGAAAAAACGTGTACTCATACATACATATATCAAGGGGAAAAAAGAAAAGAAAAATCCATGATCCCCTAAGTGCCTATATGTTTTCTTGCACTGTTCACTCCAAACGGCGATGACCCCCCCTCTGCACCCCATACCCCAAGCAGCACCGTCCGGACTGGCTTCTCTTCTCGTCATTCTTCACTACTGCGCCTTCTTCAGCATCTGAACAACCTACAGCCTCAACTTCAGGACAGCCCATCACACCTCTACCCAGCTCTACTCTGTTATCTTCAAACTACCTAACTTCGGCACCTTACTTCAAGTCAACCTTACCTATCCTATTCTTTCTACCCCCGACTACGTCGTTCCATGAACCATAACCCACCACCACATTCATCTACACACTACCGGAAACAGCCGACATCACCACACGGTGGCAGGCTGGCCAAACTCACACACACACACATGCCCATACCACATTGTATTCTGCCTGTATCTGCCTGCATCATTTTCAGACATTTTTGTTCAGGGGTGTGACGTTTTTGCAGGAGTGCTGGAGTATGATATGCAAGAACAACTTACGTGAATCAAAGGACAATGCGACAGTATTCTAATGAAAATACAAATCCCAAAACTCTTAATTTGTTTTTAATTTGTTTAGTTTTTAGTTCTTAATTGTGACCCTGCTGATCAAAAGACAAGTCAACTTGATAGCTCGGAACACGAAGGTGGTTGAGCCACCGAAGGCGGTAATCCGAGTAAGTTTTCAAAATAGGTGATCGGTTGACGACGCAAAAAAAATCATTCATTTTGCGATTGTGGCACGAGATTACACACCGCCAATCATGTGCAAGGGGTAGATAAACCTTCGGGAATAATCTAAGTAGTATATATCATTCGAAACAAAACAACATTGCAGAAGAACATAATTAATCAAGTATCCTTCCTTGAATCAAGTATCCTTTTGGCTACTGAGCATAAAATAAATGTGCTTAAAAATAAAAAGTGAATGGATAACTTTGTCGCGACGTGTTCGGCATTCTTGAGAGGCCATCCGCCAGCGAGTTTTCAAGAATTTAGGGGTGGGGCAGAATCGTTCTTCGCATAGGAACCGGTTTGAGTGAGGCCACACCGACTGCAGAAGTCATCGATGTCATCAGCGTCAGCAGCATCAGCAGTATCGGATGTGTCAGCAGTGCCAGCCGTGGCAACAACGTCATCAGTGTCAGTGGCAACAGTTACAGATGTAGAACCACTGTCAGCAGCAACAGCTGTGTCATTATCATCAGTCATCTGTGTAACCAGTGTCAATACCAGCAGTCAGCAGTTACAGTAGCATGAGCAGTATCAGCAGTATCAGCAGTATGAGCAGTCAGCAGTGTCAGCAGCATCAACAGTATGAGCAGTCAGCAGTGTGTGCAGTGTCAGCATTATCAGTGTCACCAGTACACCGCTGTCAGCAGTTACCGTAACGGTCGGCGTATGGCAGCCACTGACTACGGTCCGACTCAGCACTGACCCCGTGGCCGGCCGGCCCGCAGCGCTGTTTGGACGCGCCGACCGTTGACGGAGCGAATGACAATGGCTGGCCGGACGTCACGTGCCGACCGACACCAGTCACTGACACCCGACCACGGCCGGCCGCGGCGCGCCGCCCGGCCCGCACCACAGAGACACCTCCAGCACCGCGCCGGAGCACCGTCCGGCCCACACTGGCACACCACCGGAGACCCGGGGGAGGGGGAGGGGGAGGGGATGGCTGAGCCGGCGTCAGACTGCAGTCAGAGGCTTCCCTGGCCCGGCAGCCATCCCGTGGGCCGTCAGTTTGTGTATTCGTGCACCGCATAGTTTATACAATGTGGGGCCCTGGCGACCCAGACTGACTGATGATCGCGTTATTGCCTGTTGCAAACATCCAAGGTGTTTGTGCGTCCGCTTGGCAGAAGGTTCACCTCTGACCCATGAAATACCGACTGGGCTGGGGAAGGGGCCAGACTGGTCGACCGAGGGCCAGTCTGGCCGGCTGTGGGAGGGGCCCAGTCGGGTTGGCTGTGCGAGAGTACCAGTCGGATTGGCTGTGCAAGAGGGCCAGTTGGACTGGCTGTGGGACGGGGCTAGTCGGGTCCGCTGTGGGAAGGGACCGGTCGGACCGGCTGTGTGAGGTAACTGGTCTGGCCTGCTGCAGAAGGGAACCAGTCTACCCGAGTGTGGAAGGGCGTCCAGAGAACAGCATGGGTGGATGGCATGGTCTCGTGAACAGATGATTAGGCGATTAGGTTAAGGCCGCTAAGGGATGACCGGGTGGGGGTACGAGTGGGTGAAATGATGCAGTGGGAGGGGCTGGTAAAAATTCGGTGGAGGGCCCAGAAAATGGGTCGAATGGATAGAAGTTGGTGCCGATTTGTGAGAATAGGCTTTGTCACCAAATATGGAATTGAATTTGTTCTTGTCAGCTCTCCCATAGACGATAGTGATTATTTCTATATTTACTATATTTCCATACAGTGAAAATGTTCCACTGTTAGCCATGCTAACCTAAAGGCCATCGATTCATCTATACCTGGCGATTTGGCATCCGTACCTCCATCACGGGTGCAAAACAGATGGCTGGTTTGGGTACACTTAAGTAGGCCGACATTCCATAACACACATTCCATAATATACAGACCATAATACACCGTCCGTAAAAAAACAGACCGTAATACACAGACCATAATAGGCAGACGGCTCCAGGGTGTCTTTAAACCTGATCCGATTACGCGATGGGAATTTACGGTCTCAGGGCCGCTGTGGAGCAGAGCTTGTGGTTCAGACCGCGTATTAACTACAACGATTCGGGAATTCCAGCCGAAAGCATAAAAATCGGAGTTCACAGATCCACCAACACGACCTCTCCCATTATAGCAACCCCCATCTCACAGGCTCAGGGGACGAGTGGTCTAGGGGTAAGATGCTCGTCTCACAATCGAGAGGTTGTGGGTGAGTCTCACCTGTCGCTACTCTTCGCCCGCGACCAATCGGCGTGAGAGATTGGCGACGCTACATGACTCAACGGTCGACGTGTCGTAAAACCAATAACCAACCAACTCACAGGCTCAGTTGCCAGCTGACTCTCCCTACGAGCGGGTGTCAGACCCTACAAGCCCACTCAGACCCCGTTTTGTCATGGCAGGGGAGATCAAACGCCAGCGACCTGACCGATGACCCACCTGTGCGCCCGTCGCCAGGCGACTCAGCCTATCGACACGTTCCAAACGCCAGCGACACACCACCAGTGACCTGGCCGATGGCCGCATCTGTGCGCCCGTCGTCAGGCGACTCAGCCTATCGACACGTTCCAAACGCCCTCAGGCACAGTCCACTGTCGAGGGCCAGCGAATGGCCAGGTCCAGGATAAAGCGCCAGCAGTCCGGTCTGGTCAGCTGCTGAACGTAAAGCGGTGTGCCGACTGATCAGCTTAACACGCGCCCTGGAGGGCCTCTGAAAATTACACGCACTGGAGGGGGGGGGGGGCGGATTCCGCCCGCCTAAGATCTCGGCTCCTATTAGAGCTGGAGGAACGAAATTCGCAGGGTGGATGGGTACGGTAGTGAACTCTATCGTGTGCAAATTTCATGGCCCTAGGTCAATATCTTCAAGGTCAAATTAGGTCACATTTGTCAAATTTTTCTTGTTTTGCGTGGCTTGGCTTGTCATTGTTATGGATCGCTGTGATTGCGTTTAAATGCTCCAAAATGGGCATCAATGATGTTTTAGACATTACTAATGATGCAATACAGATGCTAGACCCGACATTTAGCCTCAGGTCACCTATATAGCAGCACTTTATCAGGTCAGTTACCTGTTCCAATTACCGGAACCGTGCCGCCCGCCCGACTGCTCCGTCGGGCAGCTCGGCGCAATCGGCTTCGCGAAGAAAGGAGTGAAGTACATGAATAAAGTATGGAACCGCAATGACGAACAGTACAAATGACAAACAGTAGTACATTTACGCCAACATTCCAGTTGATCAAGTTTGGTTCCATTAACCTGTCATGAACTTGACCTGACTTGACCTCGGTGACCTAACATGGCCTTGAAACTATATAGCATATCAATATACATCAAACAAGTCGCTAGTGTTGCCAAGAACACTTCCCTTTTGCGAATATACGGGAGGCGCAACTGCGCCGATTTTTGTGGTCTGGCGCTAGGATTTTTTTTTTACTTTAACAGCCCCTAACTTGAAATATTTTCGGCCGCTTTCCATTTTTCTTGCTTTTAACACGCGCACTGGAGGGGGGGGGGGCGAAATCCGCCCACCCCTCCGGTTTTTCGTAGATAACTGCAGATTTTACCGGTCGATATACGCGATTTTATGCGTACCTGCTTAGAAATGACAGGCGCGTCGTTCAAAGGAAGAAAAATGGAAATCGGCCGAACATTTTTCAAGTTAGGGGCCGTTAAAGTAGAACAAAATCCCTAGCGCCAGACCACAAAAATCGACGCTTATGCGCTTCCCGTATATTCGCAAAAGGGAAGTGTTCTTGGCAACACTAGCGACTTGTTTGATGTATATTGATATCCTATATAGTTTCAAGGTCACGTTAGGTCACCGAGGTCAAGTCAGGTCAAGTTCATGACAGGTTAATGGAACCAAACTTGATCAACTGGAATGTTGTCATAAATGCACTACTGTTTGTCATTTGTACTGATTGTCATTGCGTTTCCATACTTTATTCATGTACTTCACTCCTTTCTTCACGAAGCCGATTGCGCCGAGCTGCCCGACGGAGCAGTCGGGCGGGCGGCCCGGTTCCGGTAACTGGAACAAGTAACTGACCTGATAAAGTGCTGCCATATAGGTGACCTGAGATCAAATGTTGGGTCTAGCATCTACATTGCATCATTAGTAAAGTCAAAAACATCATTGATGCCCATTTTGGAGCATTTAAACACAATCACAGCGATCCATAACAATGACAAGCCAAGCCACGCAAAACGAGAAAATTTTGACAAATGTGACCTTGACGGTATTGACCTAAGGTCATGCAATTTGCACACAATAGAGTTCACTATCGTACCCATACACCCTGCGAATTTCGTTTCTCCAGCTTTAATAGGAGCCGAGATCTTAGGGGGGGGGTCGGAATCCGCCCCCTCCAGTGCGCGTAATTTTCAGAGGCCCTCCAGGGCGCGTGTTAAACGACGCGCCGGTCATTTCTAAGAAGGTACGCAGAAAATCGCGTATATCGACCGGTAAAATCTGCAGTTATGTACGAAAAACCGGAGGGGTGGGCGGATTTCGCCCCCCCCCCTCCAGTGCGCGTGTTAAGGAGTCAGCGAGCGGCTTCGCGACACACCAACCCTGACGAGCTTACCCGGCTGACGCAATCCCACTCCATCCAGCTGAGTGGACGAATGGTTGCCGCAACAATATACCTCGGTCGTGTAATGGTGGTTACGCACCGCGCATTGTGGCGCAATACAGCGCTGCTCGATGTGCTGCCAGTTTGGTGGAGAATGACTGTGGGCATGGGCGCCGCTAAAGCGGGGAATGGGTCGGGAGACTCGTCCCCACCAAACTATGCCAACCTTAACATTACACCTATATGGCGCTACATGGAATGAATCGACCTGAATACCCCTTAGGCATCGTACCAAAAATTCATGTCGACTAGCATGACCGTATGTGCTGCCGGTTTGCAGGAGTCTGCACGTGTCTACGGGTGGAGGAGCATGTGCTGCCGGGATGTCGGTATGAACGAGTGCGCCGAACGGCCAGCTGTGCACACTCATTGTTTACTGTGATACGATACTGTGTCTCCACAGCTGCGCTGCTGCTTAACGTTCCCGTGTGACAAGGAACAGGTGCACTTAAAAAAACAGTGCGGCATTTCGGCCCAGGTTGTGTCTATCTATGGTTGTACAAGGACGATCCTTCGATCGTAGACTGGACTTTGACACCATCCAAAATCCACACGGACGCATTCTAATTGTGCACAAAACTATGGAAAATCACCAATCATCTGCCGAATTTCCTCCGTAGAATCGCATTGGGATCCACGAACACAGGCTTGTCATCACCAAACGATGATATCGATTCGTGAATAAAGGCTGCCTTTGTGCACACGACTGTCTCGGGATCCAAGATCATGCATTCATGTTGAATAATGAATACTCTAAGATCCAGGAAATCAGTTAATTTTTGGTGACAGTCTTGCACGATCCATGAGTAGACTAGTAACAGTAAAAGGATGTAACACTAGCTAAACCTCGGGAGCCACCGTTGGTTTACTCAGATGATCACCTCGGAAATATCGGATCCTCCATGGACAACAAAGACGCATCACCGACTTTTTCGTCCGCGTTGTTGGATCTTAACGTCTTTCTGTCGATCTGGATGATTTTGCACGGTCTTTAAAAAAAAAGATGCTACATCCAAAGCCAATTCCATTTCATCTTCTCGAAAATACGCATAAAACGCAGCCACGGAGGCTCAGAGATACACGCTGATGAGCGCCATCCAAACAACACACTAAATGACACATTATTACACAGCTATATCGCATAGAAGCCTTGCACGATCCGGGAGTAGACTAGTAACAGTAAAATGGTCTAACTAGCTACTGACCCTCATGGTTCCAAAGGGAGCCACGATTACAGATGTGGACTAACCTACTCACTCATAATTATTGAAGTCCGGCTACGGGAGCTCAACTCCGAGGCCGCGAGAGATGCTCGAATGCATCTCTGCTCCTCCGTTTAGATCTGGTTTTCACCAAAGGCTCGGGCCTTGCGGTCCGGTCTCCGTCGCGTAAACTTGCGGGGAACCTCATGCCCGCCTGGACCCTTCGCCATCGCCCGACAAATGTCTAAGAACATGAAGTGCGTCAGCCGAACCTGCGCCATGGCAGACCGATACGGGGTCCTCTCACAGCGGAGGGCTGAGAAACTTTGCCCGGTAGAGGCCCCCGATTCGGGCACGGTGGCAACGAATTCCGTCAGCGTCATCCGCACAACCCCACTCGGCACGACCATCGCCGTGCCTCCCTGCTCGACCAGCGCGAGTCCTTTCAGTGATCGTGCTGGGACTGCCGGCGAGGACACCAATATTCAGACAATGCAGCTGAGCGGCCAGTAGGTTCATGTTGGCGTCCTTTGCTCGCAAGCTCTTGCGCGAGGTGGGCCGACGTCCACCTGGACCATCTGCCCAGCAGCACTCCTTCCGCGTGAATGAGCACCTTGAGGTTGAGCTGATCGAACCTCCGATGGGCTTCTGACTAGCTTGGAGGTCGAGCCAGGTGATCGCTTTGAAGAAGCCGCGAAGGAGCCCCGATGGAGCTGTGAACATCATATCAGGAGCCGTGGACGACTGGTCTCATGGATAAGACCAGTCGTATCAAGATAAGAAGTGGAACAAAGCCAATCCGAGAAGGAGAAAACACCTCCAGTTATCATTTACAACCGCACAATTTGTCAAAAGCGGAGTGGAAGTCCGCGTTTCAGACTCCGGTGGTTGGGTTATTTGACATCGAAGAACACGTTTGCACCATTTCACCGCCAAACAGCACCGTTCATGCCTCCAGCGACGGAAATGGGTGATGCTAGTTTTCCGTAGAGGATAATGTCCTAGACGACAAAAAGTCAGACCAAGGGGCTATTTCCTCAGCCTTGCACGGCACCCGCCTTGACCATTGGCTCGGCCCAGAAGGCAAACATGACCCAACGGCCACCAAAAAATCCCCTCGGCCACTTGCTTTCCAAATTCCCATAGCGCTTTGGTCTGATAGCGTAGGCCGACCGCAAATTGCCGAAATCTGGTGCTCAAATTTCCGTGGTGGCATTGAATCACCTGCTCAGCTCTTCACATGGGTGATACACATGACCCTGATCAGCCGGATAAGTGCTGTTCAACTTCATCTGACACTCCAAGCACGTGCGATACGTCCGTTGCTTGTCCAGGGCGTGAGCCAGGCGCATCCGCAGCCAATGTACGCACGCACACCGCACACAATAGCATGCCGCTCAGAGACGGACTGCACTGGTCGTGGATTTCGGTGGAGCAGTGCTTCACTGGTTCGGAAGATCATGTTCGCCACAGGTTCGTTTCACTCCACGACCCTCATTAATTGCGCACGAACATTAATGGAACATCACCAGCAAAGCTGCTGTTGTAAATTGTTACAACGGTGGTAGAAACCAGAAAAGGTGGTGTTGCACATTAGGCCGAACAATGTGATATTCAGGATAATATGTGCTGGAACAACCAACGTCGGGCCTACAGCTGTAATGGCTACGATACAATCCGCACCGACGCTCACCACTGCACTATAGTTTCCGGGCAGGCAATTAATCACTGACGGAAAACCACCATATTCCGGCGGCCGTGGGGCCGTGGCGCCGGACACAGTCTCCACCTCCGACCGAGGTCACCGGCGGGGCAATGACACAGACACACAGACACATACTTTTATTGAGGTAATCCACAATGGACTTGTGGCTATTACAACCTCGCGTTAATTAGATAAAACAGATAAAACAATGCCGCCCTGCCTCCGCGCCCGTCCGCTCGCCTACCTCGTGCGCGTTGAAGAAGCGCAGACTGGACGCGTCCCAGCACGACTCGTACGAGTCGCGCCGCGCGTGCTCGGTCCGGCAGCGGCTGGCGACATCGGCGCGACTCTGTAGCGCCGACACACTGGAGCTGAGCGCCGACACGTCCGTGCGCAGCTCACCCAGTTCAGCCGTCAGCTGAGCCACGCGCGCCTCCAGCGGAGCGCACCGCTCACAGGCCCCGGCGGCCGTCACCGCCGACGCCTCGGCCACCGTCGCCGCTTCCGCCTCATCCACCGGCGGCGGCGGCGGCGTGCAAGTCCCATTCGCGCACGACACAGCCGCTGATTCTTTGCTTGTCTTCGACTTGCTTTTCCGTTTGCGAAAAGGCTTGCGAAACAAGCTCGACAGGCTGTTTTGTTTATGGAGGCCCATGACGACACTGCAAGGTCACCCACAGCACACCGACACCGCCTTCACGTCGCCGTAACTGCCACAACGAGGACTGGCGCCGGACGGCCAACTTGGCGCGGGTACCCGCCCGTCCACCGCCTGCCAGAGACTGTACACGCGAGCGGCTGCGCGGCGGCGCGGGCCAGAGCGCGGCGCCGCGTCATCTGACGGCGTGACGTCAGTGAACTGTGAGAGGCGCCCGACAGAGACTGTACTGCGGCCGTACGCCGGGGCTGTACCGCGGGGGCGCGGCTGCTCCCGACTGCTGTCTGAGCACTGGAATTTCGTAAATTGAATTACGGACTCCAGCACGTCATTCGACTCGTATAGTTAAACTGAATCCGAGTAGTTGGATAGTTATTGAGAACAAGTAAGGTAGCGACCAACTACTGATCAGAAGCTCGGTAACCAACGTGCAAAAACACTGGTGTTGATCTAGGCAGTATTAAGACCACTTCTCAGAATTGAAGTAGGGATGCACAGTTCATTTTTTGTTTCAGATATCTAGTGTATGTCATGGTCCTCACATGTGCGGGACTGTAGAAACAATTTGTGGGTGTCGGGTGGTGGCGGTTTAATAAATGTAAAGTCAGTTACCTAAAAACAAAGGGTGCTGTCGATGAAGTACAATGTAAAATTCGAAATGATTATGGTGGGAAGGCAGGGGAGGGGTACGGCAATCATTTCAGGTGTCCTCAAAGAAATATAAATCATATGGAGCTTCATCTTAAATGGCCTTATCTCATCCGCCCGCAGTCCCCGCTTGTAGATCCAGGGGAGGGGCGGCAATATACGCGGATACTTTATCTTACTAGTGCGTTTTACACCTGCCCTCGCTCATCCAGCGCCCCTATATACTGGTATAGGCGCCACATTGGTATGAAGTACCGAATAAATCATTTGACTAGTTCTTGACGCCGATAAATGGCAGGCGCTGCACCAAACTCCAAGGCCACCAATCAAACCTCAGAAAATGCCACATTACTCTAAAATGCGCAACGGATTCGAATGGGTCACTGAGCGTTATGCTAGCTTTCATCTTTGACTCTAGTATGGAACATAGTAGGCGGTAAAATAGACTACCTGACGATGGGTTTAATAGCCAGGGTATATAAGTACGCTTGGCACGCGAAAGCGGGTGTTAAAGGCACAGCGCAGTGAGATATCCCAGTCCATCACCACATGAGCATTGCCTGGAGCGTTTACACAGCCGGCGCGCGCTTTCCGCCCGGTACGGCTGGCAAGCGCCGGCTGTGGAGCGACAGCTGCAGCCGTAGAGTGACAGCTGTATCCGTGGTCATACGGTAGGCTGCTCACGCGTGGCACTGCTGGCAACTACTTTCTTTGAACAAAGATTCAGCGTGCTTCATGGGAAATATTGCAATGCAAGCTGGCAATGTAAAAATAAAAAGAGCAGACCTGGGCAATAGCCTCAGCACTTGGTGGGATAACCTTGGCACACAACAGTGTTAAAGTAATGTTTGTTTTTCGTTAGGTGCGAGATATCGAAGCGAGTACAGTATGATGTAGAAATTCGCAAGGAAAATTATGTCGTTTAAAGTACCTTTTAAGTCCTTGAAGTTTAACTTTGAGCCCATGACATAGAAGTGTATCTTGCCCCACTTATTTTGACACCTACACAATTTAGGAATGCCTACATTAATAATAGCGCTAACATACCATGCTATAAATTGTTATTGTACAGCAGACCACATCTTAGGTAATTGCTTTACCTTGAATTGTGCAAAATAATGATCGTATAACACAATGCGTAATGGTGAATACAAGCATGCTACTTGTAAACGATACTGTTAGAAATGAGGCGTGCATAATTCATCAGCAAACATAAAAAGCATGATGTCGATACTCCTTTGGGCAGAATGTCAGTTGAGTGCTAAGGAAGTGGCATATTCCATGTTTCACGAATAATTTATCGCTGGCAGCCGTCTTCAGAGGAGATACCAGGAAGCGATGGTGGTGTTCAGCGCCGGGTGGAGTCGCCTGATGAGCAGTGGCTCGGCGTCTTCCTGTCTCTATGTTCATTGGTGTGCTGCAGGTGTGAGAAGATTTACATTTTTCTCGAAGATGTTCTAACGGCCGACCAAAAACCAGCTCTCGCGCCACATGGCCGGGCGTCCCCTCCACCCCAGCGGGTCAAGATGGCAGCCGCGGCTGACGAAAACATGATAAACCAGCCCTCGCGCCACATGGCCGGGCGTCCCCTCCACCCCAGCGGGTGAAGATCGCAGCCGCGGCTGACGAAAACAACAAAACAGGCTCACGGAAAACAGGAGTCTGCAGGTGGGTTTCAAGGCCAAAAATCGTCACAACAACTAACCGAGAGGCGGCCGGACGCGTCCCGAATGCAAAGATGAGAAGGGCCCAACAATCGTAAAGGCTCGGCCGCTACTCGACGAGAACATTAAGCAAATTGGGACCCATGCGACACGCGTGGCAAGGTGATGAGAGCTGACCGGTCCGTGGCGGATACGCGCGAACAAAAAAAATGGAAGAAAGAGAAAGTGTACAAAGCCTGAGGCGATGGAGGACGAAGGGGAACTCTTGGGCACGCCACGGTGAAGGCAGGACACTCGGACGTGCGGCGGTGGACTCCGGACCGACACGCTCGTGGGCATCCAGCGGCGACACGATGGCAGCACACTCGGATGGATGAGGTGAAGAGCTGAGCCGAGGCCACCCGCCACCCACCATCGCCATGTGGGTGCTGCTCGGCACCATGGAGCTTCACCCATCATCACCACCGTCCAATCTCAGCTCAGCACCGGCGCCGGCGACTTCCAGCGTGATGGGGGGGGGATATGTGTGTGTGTGTGTTTGTGCCATTTATACGTAGGTATGTAAATAGAGATAGTTATCGCACCAGAGAGCAGGTGTATATATTGTCTGTCCTTTTCTTCTATTTTAGTGTAGGAGTGAATGGCAGTGTGGATGGCGGTGGCAGATAATGGAGTTGGAGTCACTTGGTGGCTCCAAATTAACACCTGGTTGTGATTCCGCCTCTTTGACTTGACCTATGCTAAGATTTACCAGACTCGCTTTCTGATTCGATACTTCATATTAGGCAATGCAAATGAAATACAATAACATTTGCGAGCACGTAGCTGACAACGCCAACGCGAAAGCACTGGTAGTGTCCTGGACCTGAGCTATAGTGTAACAATGACACAATTCTGAAGGGCGTATCTTGATCGGAAGGGATTTGTTGCATAATTCCCTGTAAATATATGTTTTCGTCTCAATCTCGGTCTAGGAAATTATCTGTGTTTGTCGTAGTCTCGGTTTCTGTCTCTTGATTTCAGTCTAAATATATTTCTGTCTCTCTCACTGTATTGATCTCTCTCTCGGGCGAACGCTCGGTCCCAGTTTATCTGTCCGTCTTTGGCACCGTCACGATCTCTATCTCGGTCTCTGTATCATGATTTCTGTTCAAATATCTGTCGGTCTCTGCCACTGCCGCGATCTTGATCTCGGTATAGGTTAGTACCTCCGTCACTCCCTCAACCTCGATCATAGTCTAAATTTCTGCCAGTCTCTGTATCACCGTCTCGATTTCGACCACGGTCCCGATCTTGTGCCCACGGTCTCGAGCCCGATCTCGGTCTAAACATCTGTCTGCTTCTGGCACCTACAGCAAATGGGGGATGGCCGCGATACGAGTTCGACAGCACCCGCAGATATAGCGAGAGAGCCTGCTTACTGTCCTACGGGCGATATGTCCTCGGGCGCCGACCGTGAGAGGCCATTGACCCTCCCTTCCTCAGGGGGGGGCACGACGAAAGGGCGCAACGACGAAACTCTCCTGATTGTTACTTCTGGACAGTGCTCCCAAGTGGTACCTGCCAACTGGGCATCTGGGAAACCCAGGTATCTCCGGGCCGCAAATTCCCGCCGGAGCTATAACCTAGGGTGCGGATGGGCCTTCGGACGGAAGGACGAAATAAGTTCCGTGGTATGGCGGCATCGATCTGCGCCGTGGTATGGCCACCTGTCGCTACTCTTCGCCCGCGACCAATCGGTGTGAGAGATTGGCGATGCTACATGACTCAACTGTCGACGTGTCGCAAAACCAATAACTACCGTGGTATGGCGGCGTTCCGAAGGACGTCTGGCGCCAGAATTAGGTAGAGGCCAACCACGGCCCAAGAGGAAACACCCTCCCTCCTCCTCTTTGATCTCACGAGCCAGGGCCGTGTGAATATAGCGTTGGCTGGGAGGGGACTTTGGCGTTCCATAACCCCGGTAACTGAATAGGGCAGGATAGTGTAGCAAGACGGTCAGGAGAGGGCATTGGGCGAGTCAGGGCCCTGGACCACCCATCAATGCCGCTCCTGGTCGCAAATTTCAACGTGCAAGGCCAGACATGGCGTCGATTGGGTAATGTTAGGTAAGTTGGCCATTGATACCTGAGTCCAGTTATAAGGCCGCACAGAAGCCGAAGGAAATTTTCACCGCCCTGTTATGCCAAGCCTTGAGGGCAGTAAGTAAAATCACAAATCATGCAATCAGGGGAGTCGCATCAGCTATTTATAGGTAGGACCTCCTAGCGGGTAATTAATATGCATTCGGGACTAACCAAGTCCCCAGTGAAAGAGAGCACGATTCGCTTAATAATCACGTAGCACTAGAAGGGAAAATCGGGGGCCAACTATGTTTTGAATTATTAGGGACCGAATGATCGTGCGGAATGAAAGAAGCGAATGACTGTTGCATGAATGCTTAAAGGGGTAGATTTAAGTATCAGTGGAAGTGGCTCGAATTCATCGCAAGTATTCAGTTGTCAGAAACATTACTGCCAACATTTTACTAGGATATTACCCCGGCCTCGCTTGCATCTGGCTGCCCCGAGAACGTCGATTTTGTGTTTGCGGGGGGGGGGGGGGGTGAATGGGTGGTGAATGTGTTGTGTTACAAGGGGGTACACGGGTGGATCCCGTAAATGGACGAGCGCCGGCGGCGGTGGCAGTACCAACGCCGTGTACCTATGCATCATCTCCACCCATCAGTGTCACGTCACACCCCAAGCCCATAATCGTTCCTCGCTACATGACCAGTCGGGCGCACTCACGGCCGTATGTGATGTAGAAAGGAGCCTGGCCTCACCTATATAAATGCGTGTAGTGGTAGCCCCCGGTGATAACTAGGCCGAAAAGCTGAAAATCAGATGACATGAGTGGTACTACCTGATTACAGGGGTATATATAAGCCACTCTGGCTATAAAATTGTTTAATTGGTTTAAATAAAGTGCCCGCCATGAATAAATCACATTTGACGATCAGTTGGGAACACATGGGGCAGAAGGCCAGGAATGGCGTACGTCAAAATGGCTTTACCGTAGAAATGTATCCTGACCATATAACGCATATATTTCTACTGATTGCGGAACCATTTCCTGACGCATCTGAAAGCAGGCATCTAAGGCATCTGAAATATCTGTGTTCAAGAAACAACCGTTAACTTAACGATTACGTTATAAGAATTTAATTTGGCGCGTGTGCGACATTGGCTGTAAATAGTCGGAAGCAAACAAACGCCGTACATTTGGCGAGGGGGCAGATTTTACGGCTCTCAGGCGGCGCTTTGCCGCGTGCTCTCAGTTATTTTCCTTTTTTAATTTATTCACTTTTTCTATGGACGTTTCAAAACTTTGGAGCAGAACGTACGCCGTACGGTCTGCACCAAGGAAATTTCACTTGGGGGGACCGGGGAGAGAGATTTCGCACCCCGCTAGGCCTTGGAGCGGTCATTTTTAGGATGAGCCAAGGCATTGTTCACCTACCACGGGCGTCGGGCAGTATGGAATATTTCCATTCTTACGGCGGATACTTTGACCCTCCTGCGCCGAATTTGTGCGATATTGCCCCGAATTGAAAGTCGATCACCCTCCGCCCAAATTTAGCCGCGTTTCGCCGAAAATCAGCCTGTTCTTGTGACACGAGGGCCATATTGGAAAAAATACGCGTTGCGGTGGATACCTATATCCGCCATAGTGGCGGCTGTGCAAATATTTCGACGTCGATATCCGCCGTAGTGGCCCTGTGCTGAAATCTCGTCGCAGGTATTCGCCGTGGCAGCTCTGCGCCGAAACTCGGCATAATGGAAATTGGCTGACCGCACCTCCGGTCGCCTGTTGCCGGTTGCCATTGAGCGGCAGACTGCGACTAAATGGTGGTGATCCTCCCCCCTCCCCTCCCGTCGCCAGTGTCCCGAGGAGAAGCTGATTCTCGGGGCAGTGTGGCTAAATTTCAGCGCTTAGAATGATCGAATTTCGGCGCAAGAGGTCCAACGTATCCGCCGTAAGATCTGGATAAGTTCCGCTCACTTTAAAGCCTGTTCCTTCATTTGTAAATTACGAATGAAATGCGGCATAAATGAAATCAATGACAACGCAATGCCTTTTTTCAGAAAAATGTCTGAGAAACTTGGTGGCGCGGGAAGTAGCAAAGGTGCGAGCCAGGGAGGCAGCAACATCAAGACCAGATCTGACGGGCCGTTCTACGATTTTGATGATGACTTCCCTCCGATTAAATACTTCAGCCCTGCCAACAAGCTGCCAACCTACAAAAGCGTGGTGGGGTTGCTGAGGTACAACCTTGAGGTGGAAGGGAAAGGAGCGGTGACCTCGAAGATGGGAGAGAGAGAGGTGGCCAAGCAGATATTCGCCAAGTGGTACCACGACACTGTGTACTGTAAGTCAGTTGATGCAATAGAAAGTCAGGTGGCAAAAGTTCATAGCCTGTATGTGAAGGGGAAACAGAGGCAGGCACAAGGGAGGACCAACGAGGCCGACTTTCAGTTGTTTATGAAGTTGTTTGACAAGAAAGATCAGCTCTTCGATGATTACGCTGACAAGGCAACCAGGAGGAACAAATGTCGGGAGGAGTGGGGGCTGAAGATGACGGACAGATGTCAAGTACTACGAGGATCAGAAGGGCCCCAGGCTGCACGACTATGACAACCGGTGCGACCCTGTCTTCTACCACATCTGGCTGAATAATCAGAGACTGCAGGAAGCTCATGATCAGTATAAGAAAGACAAGGCAGAGCAGTTCAGGTACAAGTCTCTGGATGCCGTGAAGAAGGTGCTTCAAGAGAATAGCGAGATTGTCAGTCCCAGCAGTGACAGTGGTGAGGATACCCAAGAGGAACAGGAGGACACTATGCTGGATGAAGCAGAGGGAGAAGCTGAGGTGGAGTCAGAGCCTCCCAAGAAGAAAAAGAAAACATACCAGCAAACCGAGGCCTCAGGCCACGCTCCTCTTCCTGAAAAGTTCATGCACATAAGGGAGTCGGAGAGAAAGGTGAAGGACAGCTTCTACAGAGCATGCGGAAATCTCTCTGGCCTCGGTCTGTCAATTCCTGAAGCTGCTGGAGCCGTGGTGGTCGTTGCCAACACCATGTTTGGAATGAACTGGAAAATGGCCAATGAGAATGAAAACACATTTGATGCAGACACCGAAACATCAGGACCTCCCTCCAGCTGCAGGAGGTGGAGGGGATGGCCAGAGAGGTAGAGGAGGTCATGAAGGGGAAGCAGGAGGGCAGGGCCATCACTCATGCCTCGGACAGCACCAGCAAGAAAACGGTCGGGCAGTTCATTGTCCAGGGATTGCACGTGGGCCAGAGCTGTCCTCTGCCCATTCCAATCCTTCCAATCTACGGAGAAAAGGCTGAGGATGTCGCCATGCAGGTCGACATGGGCATGTAGACCATGGCGGTGTGCAAGGGCATGACATCTGCGGAGTTGTACAAGGAGGTGGACACGCATATGGCCGACAGTACTGAACACAACAAGCGGATTTCCTCACTGATGGCAGAGATGCACAGTCTGGAGACCAAAGCGGGCCAAATATTTTGCGGCACACACACCACCCTGGGATTCGCTGCTGGAATGAACAAGGTCATGAGGCTGGTGGAGTCAGACATGCAGACGGAGCAAGTAGTGAAGGGTTTTATGGTGGAAATAGACTATGACTCCAAGAACTCCAGTCTGGCAGGGCAGGCTCTCGATATGATCCTGCGTTTGGTCGCTCCAGAATAGTCACAAACCATGGAACCGGAACAAAGAGTACACGGTCTTCCTGAAGGAGAGGGACCTGGAGGGGAACTTGTTCTGCTACAAGGACGCCAGGTTTGGCTGCCTGTCCAAGGCCGCGGCCATCGCCATCTACAACTTCGACAACATCAGCGACTTCCTGGAGCAGTTCCCGGACATCAACAACAGACTGGCCTGTCTGGTCAGGGAGGTCATGGACTTGCCTTACCTGAAGGCTGTCCTGGTGGTGTGGGCCACCCTCGGCCTGCACCTGGTGGAGACCTTTTACGCCATCACTATCCAGGAGGGGTCACCCACAGCAGCCTCACCGCGTTCTACAAGGGACTCTACAGCAGCATGGCGAGACCTGTGGACATGGAGTTCTTCAGCTGTGTCAGGCCCATGCTTGATGGGGTGGGGCAGGACCTGTTCACCGGCGTCAAGGAGAACTACGACCAGGAGGTGGTGGAGGCCGTGGTCGGCATGGCAGTGCAGCACAGGGAGGAGGTGATCAAGCTGGCAAACCTCACCATGGCAGAGCTGAGGGTTGTGCTGGCCAGGCAGCGAAGGGATTATGGCATAGATCAGGAAGCCTTCCCTCCTCAGTTTCCCATCCGGGAGCAGGCAGTCAACATAGATGACACTCCAGTCCATAACATTGGAATGGAGAGGATCTGTGGTAAGGTGGACCACAGACTGGAGAAGCTCAAGAACCTGAACGCAGTGAGCAGGTCCATCATACTCCAGAAGACCCAGGCCCTGAGAGAAGGCAAGCCGGACAACTTCCGAAGCTACAAGAAGGAGATGGAGGATGTCAAGGAACTGAAGCTGATGTGGAGCGAGAAGATGAAGAGGAATCAGGAGAAGGGATCTGATGAGAAGCAGGAGCTAGCCAAGAGGAAGGAAGAGAGGAGGCTGGACATCCTGGACTTCCTCAAGTCCAAGGGGGGACCTTTCACTGACGCCAGTGAAGTGGATACGTATCTGGCCAGGGAGGATCTGGAGGACAAGGAGAAGGTGAAGAGGATGAAGTCCGAGATGCTGTTTGCCAGGGACAGCTCCACCCTCCTCCCCAAGATCCATCCTCTCTTCAAGCTCAAGTACAAATCACCGTTCCTGGAGACAGGGAAGAGAAGACAGTGGAAGTGTGACGCACACACTAGTGTGTCCAAAATCACGATTTTGGGCGTCGAGGCCAGGATGAAAAAACAATTTCATATTGGTATAGCTTCAAAGTCCTGAGGAATAGTCATCAAAATCGGAGGCTGGGTCTATTTCGAGGTACGGAATTAGTTGAATGCGGTTCCAATGCCATTGCCTATCACGAACTACCAAGGGCGAAATTAGTATATTTGCATCCTGACGCCTAAATGAGCGAATTTCGACACCCTGCGCTGAAGATGATGCTACCAGCAGTCAGCTTATGGCCCGGTTATGCCTCCGGTAGACAATGGAGGTACTCCTCAGTGTTGCGGAGATGCGCTGGGGTGTATTTGGCTGGGATGTAAGCAGATGGCTGAGCACCTTCTTCAGTAGCTGAGAAGTCTTGTCCAGTGGGCCGCCGCATGCTGAGACAACAGGCCATGGAGGAATTCCAGGCTTGTGATCTCTGGGTAAGCCGTAGAGCTCTGCTGTTCTGAAGCGTTGTGGAAGGAGCGCTTGGATGATGTCGCTCACTTTACTAGCGCGAGTCTTCCTGATGATGAGCTTGGTGGCGGCCTCGGCTTTGTTGATTGGATTGCGCACCACTTCTCCATAGTCGGCCGTGATGGTATTGGCTTTGGTAATGTAGTCGGCCTTGTCTGGGATGACAAGATCTTTGTACTTGTCTGAGGGCTTAGTGATGATGTCCTCATTGGTCTCTAGTATTTTTTTTTAAGAGGAGCCCTTTTATATAGGAGCCCTAGTATTTTGCGAAGGATGGTTGGCAGAGTTCCTCCTGTGGTGCTTGTAGGTCGTGATAATTTTCTTTTTCAGGATGGAGAGATGCATCCCGTTCACTGGGACAGTCCTGAGCGCTTGGTAGTCCTTGGATGATGCAACGCTTAACAACGCGTCATCAGTGACGTGCCAAAGGGGGCAAATTCCCCTCGAGAGGTGGTGGCACCAATAATCACGCCGGGGCTCCCAAAAATCTTTTCCCCGAAAAAAAACCACGGGTCCCAGCTAAGAACGGGGCACTGAAAACTCACGCCGGGGCCAAAAAAATCGCATCGAGTGCCTCATATAAATAGCGGAGCCCGAAAACTCGAGCCGAAGCACCAAAAATCGCGCTGCGACCCACAAAATTCCGGGCAGGGACTCTAAAAATTTGCGTCCAGACAACTACTAAATACAGCGAGGCCTAGAAAACTCAAAAGACCGCGCCGGGGCCCTGAAAAATCGCACTGGAACCACACAAATTTCCGTTGGGGGACCCAAGTAAATGCAGCGTGCTCCAGAAAAATCGCATCGGGACTCGACAAAAAAAATCAAGTCGGGGCTCCCGAAAATAAGCAGGAATCTCGAAAAATATATGTCCGGGGCTGGAAAACCGCTCTGAAGTCCCCCGCAAACGCGCCAGAAGCCCTCTCTCAATCGCGAATTGGGCCCAAGAAGCGTACAGGGCTGGAAAAAAATACCGGCTTGGTACAATCTGGCGCAGGGGCCCCAAAAGCCACGCGGGGTCCTGGAAAAGCGACCCGGGCTCCGAAAAATTCAGAAAAGGTCCCTAAAATCGCGTCGAACCCAGAAAACTTGTGTCGGGTCCCGGGAACCTCGCACCTGGGAACGAAAGATCGCCCCGGGACCACGGAAACTCGCGTCCGGAGCTTTAAAAAATCGAGCTGGGGCCGAACAAATTTGCGTTGAGGCCCCAAATAAACACAATATGGCCCTAAATACACACCAAGAGGCCGAAAATGAACCGTGCCCCCCCCCCCCCAGCGCATTCAGCAGGGTGTTGCAAAGAGCAACAGGCCCTTAAAACATGCGCTGCGACCTTACATAAACGTAATAGGAGCCCTCAGAAACACACCAGAGGACCTCAAAGCACACAAGTTAAGACCTTGACGCTTTTTTAGGGTTTTGCTGATTTGTGTTCTGAACACACGATGCTTTTGAGGATCGGCGCGTTTACGAAGGGCCAGATGTGTTTTTTGTTTTGTACCCGGGGACATTTTTTAAACCTCGTCGCTTTTTGCGGGCGCCAACCTCTTCCTGGGGCTCTCATGTGCTCGTTGTGGACCAGAGGTTGGTTGGTTATTTGGGCTTAGGGCGCATCGACTGCGTTGGTCATGCGCCCATGTGGACCAGAGGACAACTGTCACAATCTCTCTGGTCCGCAAAGAGAACATGAGAGCCCCAGAAAGAGGCCGGCGCCCGCAAAAAGCGACGTGGTTTAAAAAATGTCCGCGGGTACTAAAAAACACATCTGGCTCTTCGAAAACGCGTCGATTCTCTAAAACATCGTGAGTTCAGAACAAAAATCAGCAAAACCCTAAAAAAAGCGTCGAGGTCTTAAAAACGCGCTGGGGCCCTAAAACACATCAGTAGACGAATAAGAACAAAGGGAACCAAAAAAAAAAAAAAAAAAAAAAAAAAAAAAAAAAAACGCGAAGGCGCCTGCGTTTTGTAGCCAATCTGGTACCATGTTTAAAGAAAAAAGATTAGGTACATCAAAGCTTGGCGGGGTATCCAGATTTCTTGTTCACCAGAAAATATAGGAAGAATAGTAGGTTAGGTGGTAATCTTGTAATTCGATTTATCGAATTTTTCCAGCCTAACCCCATACGAAGCATTCCATGACGTCACATATGGCACAAGACGCAAAACGTAGGGGGTCTAGCAGAAAACGCAGAATCGCACGAATTGCGGCGAATGCGTGAGACACGCAAGGCGGGAGCACACGTGCACGAGCGCTGACGTGGTGACGACAGGGCGTTATCAACTGAAATGAGTGAAATAGACAAAAACAAAACATGTTTAAGTAATTTGTACAGGCGTTATTGCAGTAGTGTGAGCCGACTTATCACGCGATACCAGAAAAAGTCATCTGAACAGGGGGAAATGGTCAAAATACGCTAACTTAGAAACCATGGCGGTAGGTTCAGCCCACTGCACAGGAAAATTCAGTTGCTACTTTTTAATGAGCCCCTTTGACAAATACTAGTCCTAGTCCATGAGATTCTTAAAACAATGGAGGTATGCGACTCCTTCCTCCCAAAAAAAGTCTTCCCCGACACAAATCCTATGTGTGTCCTAGATGTGTCAGTGATATCTGTGCACACGGCTGTGCGGTGTGCGGGCCACGCCGGATGCTGGTCGTGGACACAGGACCTTTCCTGGGGAAAATCCCAGCCGTCAAGGTGGACGAGACGGAGTACTTCCCTCGCCACTCCCCACCGAGGGCAGGCCCAATCCCGGGGGCGTGGTCCTCGCCGCACGTCGCTACTGCAGGTGTCTGCGTGATGTGTACTGGCAGGTGTCGGTGTTGTGTCGTGACTCCCTCCTCACCTGGAGTGACAGGACTGACAGCGGCGGCGTGGGAGGGGTGCACGTTACGCAACATTGTACCTAATATAGCCTGCTAATATAGCGTGTGGGAGGCTTGCGTGTGTTGAATGCCAGTATGAATAGCAGTGTCATCTTTGGGTCGTGGGGTGGGGGGTGGGGGTGGGGGCTGTGGACGGCGGAGACCCCTGACTCCAAATCCTGACAGCCATGTCCTCGACCGCCATTCAGGCCAACTCCCTTACGTGCATAGTGCCTTGACTAGTGCTTTAGTAACCTGTGACTTGTTGAGATGCGTGACTGACGCGATTGTGATGGGTGTGTTTCTAATGTGGTGGATTGTTGGAAGGATGATTGCGTCGGTGCTGTCGTTTGCCTGAATCGAATTCGATTGGCCCCCAATCGAATTTGCTTTGCACGCAGGGTACTCCTGTGAAACCGGACATCACCACCTCCACCTACCACGAGTCAAGGGAGCCCATGGGCTCTCCATCATGTCGGCGGCACAGGAAGTAATCACCAGTTCCAGCGGATAAAAATAATGGACATGAAGAAAGTCCTACAGTGTAGAAATGCGGAACAGAGCAGACGAAGAGAACACAAAGCAATCACAGGGTCGGTGTTTGGAGGGAGCACTAAATAGAGCATAGAAAAGATCATTCAGAAAGCAGTAGAGTGAAAAGAGGTGGTTCCATGGAGGGTAGCCTAGGTGGGCGGGATGGCGGCACCGCCGGACCGACCGGAGTTTGCCAAGTAGAGGCAGAGGCCTTGGAGAAGCAGCGAAGATGTAGAGGCAGGTGTACACGATAGCATGTAGATCAGTGGAAGCTTAAGACAGGGTGGAGCTCGGAAGAGTAGAAGTGGACGCTGCTGGTGTGTGTTGTGAGTGGCATGTGGCTGGACAGTATTGGAGCGTGGCATTTGACCCTGTGACCTTGGGTGTTGTCGTGACCTTGACTCAGTCGGTTCGGCTTCTCGAGTCATGTTCTGTACGGCCGCACCATCCGATCTGATTGATCCGATCCGGCCCATATCACCTGCGCATGCGCCTGACGACGAAGTTTCCACGACGATATCCTCCGGTTGGACAACCAAAGACTAGACAGGCTCCCACTTGCCGGTCACAGTCACAGGACAGGCGAGGGTCCATGACCGAAATTTTTCGGTGCAATATTTTGTCGGGAACCACAGCTGGTGGATGTGTTTGATGAAATACAAATGGTTATGTGAATTAATTATCAAGGCACCTCAATAAAAATGGACCTATTTGCTGTTTTTCCTCCATCGCTGGAATTCTGCGACCTCCGCGTGCCGCAGGCAAAACGCAGGTTTGCCACACACATGTCGCAGCTAAAACGCAGATTTTCTACACGATGTCGCAGCTAAAACACAGGTTTGCCACACGATGTCGCAGCTAAAACGCAGGTTTGCCACACGATGTCGCAGCTAAAACGCAGGTTTGCTACACGATGTCGCAGCTAAAACGCAGGTTTGCCTCACGATGTCGCAGCTAAAACGAAGGTTTGCCACACGATGTCGCAGCTAAAACGCAGGTTTGTCGCACGTATGTCACAGCTAAAACGCAGGTTGACCACAGGCATTCCGTACCTACAACACAGGTTAGCTAAACGCATGCCGCACCTAAAATGCAGGTTGGCCATGGGCATGCCGAAAATAAAACGCAGGTCAGCCGCGTGTCTGACGCAGGTCTGCCACACATGGGCTGCAGTTCCGCCACAGGTGACCCGCGTGCGCGCCACACGCGGTCGCAACAAAAACGCAGGACATCCAGACGTAAACTGTGGCAGTCACACCGGAGGCACAGCTAAAACCGGCGTGGGCCGCGCGTGGTCCGCACGGTTTTCGGGTGCACGAATCGTTGTGGGACGCATGTGGCAGCCACAGCGATACCGCCACGTTAGCCACGCGTGGTCCGCGCCGGGGCCGCAAGTAATTGCTGACTTGGATTGGGGGAGGGGCAACCAACACTGAGAAGGGGAGAGCAAGGTCACTACAGAAGCATACAAACCGACACCTATGGCTTGAACTGTATTCATATTTAATTATAACGTAAAATTACATTCCACAACCGTTGTTTCCGCTAAACGTTTGCATTCATCATATGCCTAGCCAGGGGAAGTGTGTGTGTGGGGGGGGCAGGTTTGGGTACAATAATATTGTCCTGAAACGTTATCCTTACCAGGTAACTATCCTCTCTTCTCTTAAAAGAGAGTTGAAAGGTATTATATGGCGATGGAATTCTTTGATAAAATGCTGACTAAAAGAATTCCAGTTCCTGAATTATTATTATTATCCCAGTCATAGCACAATTTCGATGTCGAAGAGAACTAAGAACTCGTGCCACCATTCTGCAATTGTTTTGCTGCATTGTTATTCCTTATCTGCCATTTATAAATGTTGTATTCAGAGGTAAAGAAGATAAGAAACGATGAGAAAAGAGGCGAAAGGAGTGTCTGATGTCAAGGATGACAATACGACTATACTCTCCGAATATGATAGTCCGATAACAATCCTCCAAATCCAAGATTCCCAAACACAAATTAAACCCGGGCGGGTGCAGGATTCCACTCAGTTTCGTGCCATTTGCGAACAGTTTAGGCTAGAGTTCTGAAACTTGGCGATGTTTCGCAACTAGCATTATATACAACCTGCCAAAATAATTGAGCTCTATGTTTACCAGGGATGACTTTAGGAAGGGGCTTGCTTCTGAGACGGTTTTAGACACCGGTATCCCCCCTTAGGTCCCCTTCGAGTTTAGTTTTGATGATCTCAAGAGCTTTTTGTTTTATCAGGTGTTTGAAGTTCAGCCTCAGGGACTCCATCATTTCCCCGTCCCCCAAGATTAGTGATGTTTTGCTACCGTGCTGATGAAATTCATTCAAACCAATTTCCAAATCAGCTATCCTCTCTTTAAGTTGTTTCTTCTCAGCTTTCAGTGACATTATTTCTTTTTGCAGATCGGTTCATAATTAAATCGTGCACTAGCTTTTTAATTCCATCAGTCACCATCAGTCCAGTCCAGGGTTGGAAAAACAGGCCGTTCCTGGCTTTTCATCATCCAGAAGATTATCCTCTCCAAAAACTCATCGTCTCATTTTTCTCATTTGGAGGTTGAATGGTACTGCTTGACAATGAACTGCTCTGTGGTAGCGTGATAAAGATGCACCGAAAAGTGTAAACCTGAGTAACTGATGTAACAGGTTTGAAGATAAATCCTCTCCACAATCGATTACTCAAGGATTTTCCTCTCCACATCCAGGATTACAAAGTGCAAATCCAGCCGTGATGGTATCTGACCTGGTCCCCGGATCACGTGGCGACTGACAGTGGCCTGGTCCTGACACCACGCTGCGGCTGACCTGGTAGTCGGGTCCGCCGAACATGACGTGCCGTTTGCCGTTTGGACTCTCGGCATCGGGAGAGGCTTCTTCAGCGGCGGCCACCTCCTGGCGACGCGACAGCATCTCCTCCAGGTGGTGGCGCCGCTCCAGCTCGCGCTCCAGGCGGCGCCGCCAGCAGTCCTCACGCTGCGCCATCAGGTCGGCGCAGTGCTGTAGGGTCACCAGCACGCCGGCCGTGGTCGCCTGCCGATCACCGCCGACCGTCAAACACACCGGCCACGAGAGTCGCCCGTCAACAACACATGTCGCCCGTTAACAACGTAACGCTCATATACACTGTGTGTTGCGCCAGGCGGACGTGTGCTGTATTTTTTTGTTGAGGGGGGGGGGGACGGACGGACGGGGTTAGGGCTACTTCAGAACTGCAATATGGTGCATATCAAATAGCTTTACTTATACTACTCTATTGCATTATCCTTGGTGTGCCCTGCTGATCAGTACAATGGCGCAGCTTATCATTGATATGAACACTAGTGTATGAGGTACATCGGCGTATTTCGTCACTGACCACCGAGGACGGGGGAACACATGGAAAGTTGGACGAATATTAACCGAAATTTTGTATTTTTCAGATATTTTGTAAGTCTCTGAATCTCACAGGGTGGGTGTCCAGGGTAGCGGGGTGAGGTGGACTTCGCACGCTGCACTGACTCTACCCGTGCTCCGGCATGAATGCATTGCACAGATGTTCAATTCTCACAGGCAGGCGCTGGCACATGTTACTCATGTGACTGGCCTTTAACTCGGACAAACCGATTGCCAGCCTAGACTACACCACCCTATTATCTCATTTTAACGTGCGCTTTATTGGGTGTTGGTTAGTGCAATGCGACCTTATGCTCCTGACAACATTCACCATGCGAGAATCGACAGCCCTGATCTGCTGTTAGCGTTCAGTCCATCTGTGCAGTCTGTCCATCTGTCCATCTCAGTCCATACGTACCCTGCTCTGTATAATGTCCCTTGAGCCAGAATGAATACTGCTCAACGTAGTCTGCTCATTTGCACCCCTCCCTACGGATTTACATCTGAACATTTTTATAACTGTTGACTTTTCACGTCCACAGAGTATTCTAAAATATAACTTTCAAAGTTCCAACTCGTCAGGCACATACGTGTAACCTGGCATACACACAGTGTGTGTCTGCGTATGTATTGGCGGTTGACTGCACTTGTTGTGACTTGGACTGTATTTGGACTGAACTGCTTATTCGCCGACCGTATCAGTAACCGGGCAAATGAGACTGTTGATGTTGATGGCAATACACATACAAATACAAATGCAAAAAACTACAAATAACTGAATGACATTTGCTATGCGGCATGACCGCTGACCGTACCCCGCACATGACGGTGCAACCCAGCACGTCATCACGATTCAAACAAGCAATGACGGTCGGCCGATCAGCGCGGGGTCGTACGCTGCCGGTGTCGCAACGCCAAGCGTTTGCACGACGGAATTGTTCGATTCCCCAGCTGCTATCTGAAATCGCACTTTTAAAATGCGGCCAGGGTGTTTTCATTAGCCAAATGCCGCACGGTCGCGGACTGAGCAGCCGCTGCAGACGTGGTGGCCACGGAACACAGTCGACGTGTTGGCCGCCGCACCCACCCACCTTGAATGTGATGGCTTCACCCTTGAAGTCGATCGGCTCCACGCCCAGACCCTGGAACGCCTCTCGAGCCGCCTCTGAAACGGCCGCACGCAGCGTTGAACCGCGCGCGCCGACCACTCGCACACGGGGACGGTGGTAGTATCAGCAGGCGAGACCTCACCACACCAGTGGCCCACGTACCTACATAATGATCTGGTCACTGGCGGCAGACGACACTATTTCATTGAGGATAGAACGATAGGCTCATTGCAACAGCTCGGACTGGCAGCCAGCGAAAGCTACCACGAACATGCTCTACCCGGACTGCCCGAATGTTTTAACTACACGAGCGCACGCCCCAACCCCAGGAACCGTCCGCCTCCAAACACACGGACTGTTGAGAAGACAATCACACGGACTGTTGAGAAGTTGATATTACGTTATCTGAGTGTGCACAGCGCGTGGGGTGAACATACGCATGAACCGATAATGAGGGGGCCGAAACCGCAATCAAAACAGGCATAGTAATCTTGACATACTCATAGCGGCGTTGGCAGCGACATACGCCTGCCAATTGACGAGTCCACTTACGACAATGTGGGTCGCCGGGGACTGCCGGCGATACTGCGTCGTCCTCACTGTCGCTCCACGCTGTAACGAACAGCACGTATTAACGCTGATGCTGTCGCTCCACGGTGAAACGGACAACATGTGCTATGCTGATGCTGTCGCTCAACGGTGAAACTGACATGTGCCAACGCTGATGCTGTCGCTCCATGGTGTAACGGACAACACGTATTAACGCTGATACTGTCGCTTCACCGTGTAACGGACACATATTTTCAACTTCGCGCCACAGCTGTCACTCCTTCCGGGGAGCGGATGCAGGTACACTTTTAGTGTAACAGTTACAGGTACAAACTTTTACATGCTACAAACTTCTTTAACGTTATGTCACAACTTTCATTATTAGTGTTTTAAGGTGAAAGAGTTAACTATTATCATGGATAAAGACTGAGTCTACTCTCTCGAGCACATACGAGCAAAAATAGCACGTAATCAACCTCACCAGGTCCGATCCGACCGATGTCTTTGATATGTTCATATCGTCTTGCTACATTCAAAGTCTTACTGTCCTAAGATTATACTTGCTCTTTAGAGTTGCATGGCAACAGCTTTCACCATAGTACCTCCTTGAAGTACTCGCACTCTTTGTCAAATAAATTGTGGTAACACATCACGCACCCGGTCAGTCCCAAGTGATGTGACGCGTCATCCAGAGTAACCGTGACCACAACAGCTACCTGCCGACAAAGCCACCATACCCGACCCTGCACCACTACAGCACGGCAGACCCACAGCTCGTCTCCGGACCCCGCTGGTCCAGCGCGCCCGACGGCACTTTATACTGGTGTATAGTGTGGATGAGCCAGCCATCGCGCCCCTGGATACAGCCTGTCAGGTCGCACTGACCTTTGAGTTTGGAGCGGTCGCCGACACTGACGCAGGTGTCGAAGTACTTTTGCAGGGTGTTCACCTGGCGGGTCAGGATGTCGCTGAAAGTCTCCAACTCGTCCACCTTCTCCTTCAGACCTGGCGACATAGGTGACAACACTCACCGTATATCCTCTCACCAGCAATGTCATCACACAGCATCTCCCCCAGAATCGCACAGTCCCTGCACTGATCCTAAGACCACTCGCTGTCTGCTCGTCATTCTGTCTCCATCCACTCCACATCCTCTCATCTGCACGGCCTGCACGCCCGACATCAATTATTCAGCCTGTTGTTCGCTCATCCTAGTTCTCTCAGCCATCTACATGCCCATCCACCCTACCTCATCCTATCCACCTTACAGCCTCTCAGAACTCACCCTAACACACATATTGACACCCTCAACGTCTCTGCACTCGTGCTGTCTCTTTTCCTCCACCCTACGACCTCATTCCATCCACTCATCCCACAGCCTGTCATCACCTAACCATACGTCTGGTGTACTTCAGGATAATCGTTTGGAAAGTGTCTGCCCTAGTATGACCCCAATCGGCTAAAAGGAAACTGGCTGGGCAGAAGAAACTTTAGCTACTTTGCGGCTAAATTGGCTAACACATCATCATGCCTGTTTGTTCCAATTTGCCGTGAAGTGACGCAAGCTGACATACCCCGAATTAAATATACTCCAGCGCATTAAAAATGCTAATCACGAAGCAAGCTAACTTGATGAAGTAGGCTCGTTCTTTGTCCTTCAAATTAGGTGCATAATTCACTGGCCGGGGTGAAAATTTTCACTAGCTTTCTTCTAACTCTGTTCAGAGCATAACTGGAGCCTGGACAGCAGCTGGCAACCGGAGCCCATCCACCACACAGGAGAGCCTGAGGCCAATCGGCGTGAGAGATTGGCGACGCTACACGACTCAACGGTCAACCAATGACCAACCAACCAACCACTAGACAGGAGACACGGTCCAGCACGTGACAAGACGTAGCGGTGCTACCTTCCAAGGCTCTGTCCCCTCTGTCCACTAGACCGCCCTAGATTCAGGTCGGTGTTGCAGCCGTAGGTGAATGCAACACAGCTGCATCATCAGCACATCTTCTGATACAAGGGGATGGTTTGCCATCCAACCACAAACAAGGACGATTGCGGAGAACCCTGGGTTCATTTGCGATGTACTCGGCTGGTTTGTCATGAAACGTCGCCACCCTCTCATGTCAAGAGCCCACGCGCAGGCGACAAAATCAAGCTAGGTCAGACCAACGCCGTCGCACATTGCAAACAACAGACCAAGGGGCGGTGCCAACAGTCCAACCAGGCTAGAGAGCGGTACCTTTGCACCATTTCATGCTGGAGGCGGAGTGTGTGAGGGACACCGACGATCCGTGTCTCTTCAGACTGTTGGCGCTGCCGTAGGCCGAGTCCACCTGTTGGCACACGCCCGGCATCGTCACACACACGCAACATTCTTCACAGTAGTACATTAATGCACCAATAGCAATAAGCATCCAACATGCTCACGAGCCATGACAATCACTTATCACGGTCAAAAACCACGTCACAATACATGACGAACACCCAACATAGCCACCCGGCATGACAAACGCACTACATCGTCACAAGCATCCAGCCCAGTCACGGCGATCAAAGTTCATTATATTCACAAATCATGACGAATGTTCCGCATAGCTGCGAACCATGGGAAGCACTCAACATGGCCACGAACGACTAGTGTAATCTCAAACCATAATCGCATAGGATCGTCCGCAAATTATGACAAAACCCAGCATCACCACAAAACAAAAAACACAACTGCAAACGATAGCAAGCACAATACCATTACAACATACTATCAAACCGAGGAAAACAGTCAAGATAATTGGCAAGTCAAGAGGAAAACAGACGCCAAGATAATTGGCAAGTTTATGCCACTGTAAGATTTCAACCAACTTAGTGCTAATCCGTAAGTGGTGCTACGAAATTGAACTTTACCACTTTTCTCAAGAAGTTGTACATGCTGTTTACAAAAACAAAAAATTGTAAGCAAACGAAATGGGTACCACCATGACCAGGGTTGTATCCAGGGCAAGATTTAGACAAGCATGTTCGACCATTCTCACCAGTGTGCTCGATGTCGTGTTCGGCACTAATATATTGGTCCTGACGTAGCATGCAATGGTGCCATGAGGCATTCAGCTGGTGAGTATCTTCTTATGCACATTGGGAATTAGTGCTCGGGTAAAATAATGCCACCAACATATCCAAACCACTGCAAAACATTCCAGCAACACTACAAACTATTTGAAGCATCTACCTGGCCCGAAGCCCTTACAAATATTCCACAACCAACGCGATCACATACCTTAACAAACACCCAGTACCGCCAGACTGCCACACACACCGCGGCACACATCATGACAAACACCCAACACTGCATGAATGCTGCACACGACGTGGCACACACCATGACAAACATTCAATATCGCCGGACAGCTACACACGCCACAGCGTACACCATGACAAACATCCAGCACCACCAGGCTGCTACACATGCTGTGGTACACATGGGAAGAATCCAACACCGCCGGACTGCTACACACGTCACGGCGTACACCATGACAAACACCCAGCACCGCCAGACTGTTACACACGCCGTGGTACACATGGGGGAAACGCAGCACCGCCAGACCGCTACACAGGCCGCGACACACACCATGACAAACATCCAGCACTGCCAGACTGCTGCACACGCCACGGCGTACACCATGACAAACACCCAGCACCGCCAAACTGCTACACACGCCGTGGTACACATGGGAAGAATGCAGCACCGCCAGACCGTTAAGCAGGCCGCGACACACCATGACAAACACCCAGCACCGCCCAACTGTTACACACGCCGTGGTACACATGGGAAGAATGCAGCACAGCCAGACCGTTAAGCAGGCCGCGACACACCATGAGAAACAGCCAGTACCGCCGGACTGCCACACACGCCACGACATACACCATGAACAACACTCAAACAAACACCGCTAGACGAGTACGCACGTCGCGCCATACACGCTGGCAAACACCTAACATCGATAAACTACCACACACACCGCGACATACACTGGACCGCCAGAAGCCGATACGTACGCATTTTGCACGCTCGATGGCGTCCATCCAGCGGTTGCGTTCGTCCAGCGAGTTGGAGCGCAGGTACCAGACCGAGTCTCCGACACAGACGTCGAACCGACACTCGTCGAACTCATGAGGCTGGTGGAGGTCACACCATGGGTCAGACATACGATCAGATGGGTCAGACATACGGTCAGGCGGGTCAGACACGGGGCCAAACGGGTCACAGGAGCCAAACAGAGGGGTTAGGCAAGTCACACCAGTGTTCTAAAATTCATTTTGCGGTATGCGTCCGATGTAATAAAAAAAACGCCAGAGATGAGGAAAAATGTAAAATGGAGGCACTTAGACGTACGTATTGGAGCATGAAATATTGAATCCCAACTAGAGCTGTTTATCCTATTTATATATCAGTTGTATGTGAAATTTGGTTGCAGGAACTATTCTTCATGTGTGAATAAAAACAAGGCGAGCATTTTCGGATACAATATATCCAGCTAAAAAAAACGTGATGCATCCCACATGATCCTATCTTTCAACATGAACACAATTGAAAAAGTAGTTCGTTATAAGGATGTAGAAAGGATATTGGAAGAATGTAAGAAAAAGCTGTGTTGGCTGTAAATTTCACCCAACTAAAGGAATTTGAGAACCCTGAGTCACACCGAAGGTCAAAAGGTTCAGAGAAGGGGCGAGGAAGGCCACGCAGTGGGGCAGGAGGGCCACAATAGGTCGGTCCAAGCGCCCTAAAGCCCAAATAACTAACTAACCATGATAAGCCACACAGAGGAACAGAGGGCAGCCAGGCAGTGATAAAATATTCGTGAAATAGGGTGGAATATACCACTTTCTGAACACTCAATCGACATCCTTCTCCAAGAAGTATCGACATCCTGCTCCTTGATGCGTGCTTATGAAGTATTCGTGTTTCCTTTCTAACACTATCTCGCTTATACTTATCACGTTCATGCTCTCGATAAGGAATGGTGATACACGAACATTTCGCAACGCAATCTCAGGTAAAGGGAATACCTATAACATGATATGCATACAATACCAGTTGATATCATAGGCATTATTCTTTCTATCCCGAAAATAGCTCTTCCTAAATTATGAATCTCAAAACAAATGACAAAGGTACAGCCATAAGTACCTGAACCATTGGCTCAAATCTGAGTCTGAATGGCATCGAAATAATTTTAAAGGACACTGATTCCATTGCAAATTTCGACATCCTACTGTGCTCGTTTCGACATCTCACACCTAACCAAAAACCATTATTTTAACCCTGCAGCCAGGTCATACAAATATCTTAGCGATAAGGTGGATCAGGCAGGCATATGGAGGGTCAGATGCATCAGACAACAGAGACTCGCCTTTGCTTAAATGGCAAAGGGCATGAATACCATTTACTCAGTAGCCGATACAAAGGTGAAATGGGGTCCTCGCATCTTTGCAGGCAGACTGGGTGTAAAATTAACACAGGATGCCGATCGAAGAGACTGAGTGTGCGCTTTCATGTTTAAAAACCGAAGGTATGCAGTATGCCCCAATGCCCGATGAAATCACACGATAAAATCGCTCACTTGAGAACAGTTTCTGGTGTTCAATTCATGCATGAAGGTTCCAAAAAATCCATTGTCAACAATACAAATTGGGGTAAGCATTTCAATCATTGTCTTCTACAACAGCAAAGAAGTCAATACACTAAGAATACATTTGCGGTCCTCCATATTACAAGTTAACTTTGTTGCCCCTTCACCTCAAAGCATGTAATACTAAATTAAATGAAAAGTATTGATGCTTTCATTCCATGTTAATTTCATTATGATGCATTTTCCCATTTTTATATACCCTTGGTATACTCTGGTTTTGTTCATCTGATTTGTCCGTAGTGACTACGTATTGCATCGCAACTGTACCTGAGCAATTACGGGGATGTGCTTAAAATATACATGGTGAGATAAAATTGCATCATATTTTCCAAATTAAACTGCACAATTCTTGTGTCAACTAGAAATGGCAGTCACGGGCCAGGAAAGAGACGATACTTACAAGCTTGATGTGTTGTCAGAATAACCTTCAACCTTTTGCTCATTATAACTGAAAGCTAAATTAGGCCGAAATTAACTGTATATTTTGATGGCATGTCTTTTTCAACAGTGACAGTTTGAGGGTGATAAAACAAGTACAAAATGACGTGGAGTGTGTTACAGCATGCACTCTACAAATTAACGATCTCACAGCCAGTGGAATCCGATTGACATGATCTGATTTTAATACATATGATATTATATGAATACACTTTATATGCTAGACATGGGTACTCTATGAAGAAATGGAACACCCTCGTCACATTATGTCAAACTTGTCACATCATTATGACAAGTGTTTTCCGTTTCTTTATAGAGCACCCATGTCTAGCATATAAAGTGGGTTCATATAATATCATACCATGTATTAAAATCAGGTCATGTCAATAGGATTCCACTGGCTGTGAGATCGTTAATTTGTAGAGTGCATGCAGTGACACGCTCCACATCATTTTGTATTTGTTTTCTCACCCTCAAACTATCACTGTTGAAGAAGACACTGCATCAAAATATACAGTTCATTTTGGCCTAATTTATCTTTCAGTTATAATGAGTAAAAGTTTGAAGGTTATTCTGACAATATTATTAACAATGCTCAGTGCAGTGCTGCATAATCTTCAAACTTGATTTTTTTTAAAACTTAGTTACATACATAATACCCTGCAACTTCTCAAATCATGCACAGTATAGTAGTGGAAGATACCTAGGGCTACGTCTAACATGTATGGATTTGTTTTGCTCTATTGGTTATTTATAATTCCATTATCTTCAAATCATAATCAAAGATTAGGCACATCAAAGTCTGGGAATACTGGAGACTGATGGACCCCCCCCCCATCACCCAAAAAATGTGTATGCCAGACCGAAAATACTCCTTTCCAAATCCAGGGTTATAACATACAAACTTAGCCCTTCCATCTTTTCTCACCCTCAAACTATCACTGTTGAAGAAGACACGCCATCAAAATATACAGTTCATTTTGGCCTAATTTATCTTCCAGTTATAATGAGTAAAAGTTTGAAGGTTATTCTGACAATATTATTAACAATGCTCAGTGCAGTGCTGCATAATCTTCAAACTTGATTTTTTTAAAACTTAGTTACATACATAATACCCTGCAACTTCTCAAATCATGCACAGTATAGTAGTGGAAGATAACTAGGGCTACGTCTAACATGTATGGATTTGTTTTGCTCTATTGGTCATTTATAATTCCATTATCTTCAAATCATAATCAAAGATTAGGCACATCAAAGTCTGGGAATACTGGAGACTGATGGACCCCCCCCCCCCCATCACCCAACAAATGTGTATGCCAGACCGAAAATACTCCTTTCCAAATCCAGGGTTATAACATACAAACTTAGTCCTTCCATCCTCTCATGCAATGCTTATTATAATTCTGATAATGTTAGTGTGGATTATTTTGTCTTCATTGAATCAGCATAAAATATGACAGATGGTGTGGTATGGTACTACTGGATAACATGATAGCCACACCACACAGCACTGGATACCACTGGATACCATGAAAGTCACACTCCACAGCAGTGGATACCACTGAGTACCTTGATGGTCGCCTTGTAGACGCTGATGGCTCCTCGACAGCCGACCCCCTGCTCGTGTTCCGACTTGTAGTATGATAAAGTTCCTGGAACCGAACCGCCGCCACCATCACTGGACGCCCACCATCATCAACATCACAGGAGTACATGGGCCATCAGTTTGGCTGCTTGGCGAACCACCTACACAGTATGACTGTGTGATGTGTTTGTAATCAAACTGCATATGTCTTTATGGTGTCCTCTTAAGTGATGGATATAAGCTTTCACATTATTCCTTGTGCCTTCAGCATGTTATGATAGAACTGCTGCATAATCCATGTTACCTGTCTCACATTTAAGTCGTGCAATGCTCTCCAGAGGGCAGGACTACTATGGTGCTATTTATGGCGATGTCCAACATGATTATACTTTTGGTGCATTTGTCACCGAGACAGTGTAGAAAGATACTTTTTGTGTCCTTTAAAGCATGGAGTTCCCAGTAATGATTGATTGATTATTTGTGTTTAAGGGTGCGCCGACTACAGGGTCATTTGGTGCCAACGAGTCCCCAGTATTCTTCACATTCCCCAATCTGATTGGAAGAGCAAAGCAAAAATAATATTGTGGACAAGAAGCAATTATTTTATCTGGTGGTATTGGACAGGCCAAGCTCGGTTTAGGGACTTCTACCATAAATAAAAATGAGAGCAAACAAGTCACGTTGATAAAGCCATACCATTCGAAAGTACCATCCAGCGATTTTGCCAGCCGTGGATGTAGTTTGTCCATTTGTTCAACGATCCTTCGTAGTTGAGTGGCACAGACTGCTGGTCTATATCATCTTCATCGCTGAACGTCACTGTTGGCTCCTCCATGGCTTTCCTGAGAGCAATGACACAATGCCATAAGTTTACTTGCACTCCCTTATAGCTAGAGGGACCTTAGTGTCATGTGTGCAAATTAACTTTTAGTTCAGATTGGATGCAGTGGACATTGAACATGTGCAATGTTTGCTGTGAAAGGTATAATAATAATACCGTGTGAATCTGTCCATATAACATGCTCATGTAATTATGAACAGCTCAGCATGCAGGCATATTCACATCAAATAGGTTCCAGGCATTGGATGACTGCCCCCAGGATAGTAGCAAGGAGACAGTGCTGGTCATAGGCGACTCTCATGTGCGGCATTTAGATAGGGTTTCTGTAAAGGTCGGAGAGGCAGGAGGTGCATCACCAGGCCTGGTGCCAAGGTCAAAGACCTGGTGCCAGTGGTGACACAGGCCACCAGTGAGCACCAGTTTAGTGCAGTTGTAGTGCAGGTAAGAGTAAATAACATAGGTCCTGCTAGGAGTGAGGAGCTGCTGCAGGACTGCAGGGCCCTTCTGGCCACCCTGAAGCATAGCAATAGCAGAGTCATTGTGACTGCTATCTTGCCTATGGCTGGAGTCTCCCCTGAGTGGAGCTCTAGGGCACTGGCAGCCAATGCCAGGGTAGGTGTTGATGAGTGGTGCAGGTTTTATAGCTCATGGGACCTCTATCAGAGGGATGGCCTGCACTTCTCCGAGAAGGGGGTGCATGTGTTAAGCAAAGTATATGAGCATGTCCTTCATGGAAACTAGACAATGGGGTGGGGAGGGATGAAGTGGCATTGCCATCTCAGGGATATACTAATAGTGACAGCCTAGGCAATAGAACCCCACAGTCAGCAAATAGGGATAGCAGTAGTTCAAGGGGGCAGAGTGGTAGTTAATCCAGAGATGAAAGAGCTACTCAACATGAAAAGGCCAAAGCTGGTTATGGAACATATGTTAAGTGTATGGTGCTTAATGCTCAGAGTATTCGATCAAAATTTGATGAGTTCAAGTGTTATGTTGCTGAGGAGGAACCAGATTTTGTTTGCATTACTGAGGCATGGGTCAGTGAGGGGTATTTTGGGGATAACTTGCAGGACTATGAGATCCAGGGATACAATATGTTTTCGTGCAATAGGAGTCCAGCAGTGAAAGGGGGTGGTGTAATGCTCTATGTGAATAGCTTATTCAGTTCTCAAAAAGTAGCAGATGGGGTACAAAATGTGTCTGTGGAGTCCATTTGGCTTGATGTCTCTGTGGGAAAAGGCAACAGCAATAAACTGATGATAGGAGCCTTGTACCGATCAGGAACCTTGCCACATTCTCAGCAACTGGGGCTCCATAAGGTGATTTGCGAGGAAATCAGTAGAAACTCTCAGAGGAAATGCCCTATTATTGGTGACTTTAATCTGAAAGGATATGAAAATGTTGGTGTTGGCTCCCCATCATGTAAAATGTTTAGGAAATGCCTTGAAGAGGACCTGTTCTTACACCAGTTTGTAACGGAACCAACTAGGCAGGGCTTATTCTTGGACCTTGTCTTCTCAGATTTAAGTTATTTAGTTCAAGACTTGACTGTAGGAGAAACTCTGGGAAGAAGTGACCATAACATAGTGAGATTCAAGGCACAAGTAGCGGGCACAATCAATGATAATTTGGCAAAGGTTCCTAATTTTAACAGGGCACACTTTGTCTGCATGATAGTGGCTTTAAGTGCCATAGAATGGGAAGAAGAATTATCCAATTAAAATGCCTGTGAAATGTGGAAAAAGATCAAATCTTACTTGAGGGAAATTCAGATTAGACATGTCCCCCAAAAGCAGAGGCACAAAAGAAGGCTAGGAAAGCCAGCATGGCTTACGCCAGATTTGATAAAAGCAATTAAGGCTAAGAAAGATGAATTTACAGTGTTTAAGAAAGCTTCAAATATTGTAAATCTAAGGTCGTATCAAAAAGCTAGAGATGCTATGAAGCAGAAAACCAGAGCAGCAGAGGAAAATAATTCGATTTGGCTAGGCACTGTAATGGGGACAGCAGAAAGTTCTTTAGTTTTTACAAGCTGGGTAAAGTTTCTAGCACAATTAGTCCACTGGAAGTAAATGAGACTATATTGAGTGAGAATGGTGAGATGGTTGAGGAGCTGAGCAAGCAGTTTAAAGCAGTGTTTACATTGGAAGGTATGACTAATCTGCCAAGCGTACACCACAGTTCAGTGGCAGATGATCGGATAAAAGTCTAATATACTGTTTAACTTGAGTATATTAGACTTAGCCTAGGTATTCTAAGCTTCTATAATTATCGATCGGCCACGTGTACGTTTGTAGAAGGGTGGAGTGGCCACGTGGCCTAGGTTTCTGTTAGCATAGAGGAATAAGTCTGTGTCTGCTTGGTGTTTTAGTTGAAGATTAAAATAGTGAGCTTAACTTACACTAGGTAGCTTCTAGAATTATCCATCGGCTACGTGGACGCTTTGTAGATGGGTGGCGTGGCCTCGTGGCTTAGGTTTCTGTAGTGCAGAGGAATAAGTTTGTTTTTTGTTTTTTGTTTTTTTGGTGGTTAAGTTTAAAATAGAGTTTACTAAAATAGTGTGTTTAAATTACACTAGGTATATCTTCTTGTCCTGGTGTTATTGTATAGGTATCTAGGTTTTTGATTATATTAGTGTTTAGTCTGGTTTAGTTGGAGTTTGCAGCTGGTGGTAGGTATTTAGCAATTACTTCTGTGCATATATTTGCATAGTTTTATCTCATAAGTTTCTTTTTAACGAGCAGATTTTTAGCTTCTAGAATTATCGATCGGCCACGTGGACGCTTTGTAGACGGGTGGAGCGGCCACGTGGCTTAGGTTTCTGTTAGCATAGAGGAATAAGTCTGCGTCCGCTTGGTGTTTAAGTTTAAGATAGACTTTAAGATTAATAGTGAGCTTAAATTACACTAGGTAGCTTCTAGAATTATCGATCAGCCACGTGAACGCTTTGTAGACGGTTGGCGCGGTCTCGTGGCTTAGGTTTCTGTAGTGTAGAGGAATAAGTCGGTGTCCTTTTGGTGTTTAAGTTTAAGATAGAGCTTAGGACTAAAATAGTGAGCTTAAATTACCTTAGCTTAAATATTAGTGAGCTAGGTATATTTTCAATATACTGGTGTAATTGCAAAGGTATCTAGGCTTTTTTTATCTAAGTTTGGTTTAGTTGGAGTTTGTAGCTGGTGAGTCGGGATAACTTTATTTAAATTAAAAAAAAAAAAAAATGCAAGGTGACTGTGGGAAGTGTAAGTGTATTGTAGTCATTGGGGACTTGAGTAAGAAAGTAGATATGTTAGCAAGGGAGGTGGAGCGTCTGAAGTGTTTGGTGGCAGGGCCCACCATAGGAAATGTCAGCCAGGCAAGCCAGGTGCAGGAGTCTAGGAGTGATAGGGGTGGAGATAGTATAGACCATGACAGTAGAGAGTGGAAAGTAGCTAGACGCCAGAGTACGAGACTAGCTTTAAGGAAAATTGACAAAGGCATTGAAACTAATAATAGATTTGAGGTACTGCAAGAGAGAGATATAAATGCTGCTAAGGAGGAAGGGAGGAACGACCAGGCAGCTGATGGTAGAGAGGGGGAAGTTTTAGTTATAGGGGACTCAAGAGTGAGGTACATGGACCGTACTTTTTGTAGCAGGAACCTCCAACAAACGGACTCGTGTTTGCTACCCAGGGGCCCAGGTAAAGGATGTTGGTGATAGGATAGAAGGAGTGATGAAGGGTAGTGGAGAGAGCACAACAGTAATTGTGCAGGTTGGTGTAAATGATGTAGGAAAAGCAAAAACAGAGGAAACAATGCAAGAGTATAGGGCTTTGATAGGTAGGTTAGCTGTGAGTAGGAAACGAGGAATGGTAACATCCATCCTCCCTATGGTTAAGGCAAGCATAGAGTGGTACTCGAGGGCCAATGGGCTGAATACCAGGGTGGCCAAGATTTGTAAGGAACTTGGGGTGGGGTTCTTGGATTTGTGGGGGGGATTTCTGGGGGAGGACTGAAATGTTTGCATTAGATGGGTTACATTTGAGCAAGAGAGGAGTTGAATTGCTCAGCAATAGGTATGAGGAGGCTCTCATTAGGAAACAGGGAAACTAGGCAGGTCATGGGGGGATGTAGCTGATAGAGAGAGAGGTCTTACAAACACCTCACAGTCAGCAAATAGGGGTAGCAGTAGATCAAGGGGGCAGAGTGGTAGCTCATCCAGAGATGATAGAGCTACTCAACATGAAAAAGCCAAAGAGGGTTATGGAACTTTTGTTAAGTGTATGATGCTTAATGCTCAGAGCATTCGATCCAAATTTGATGAGTTCAAGTGTTATGTTGCTGAGGAGAAACCAGATTTTGTTTGCATTACTGAGGCATGGGTCAGTGAGGGATATTTTGGGGATAACTTGCAGGACTATGAGATCCAGGGATACAATATGTTTTCATGCAATAGGGGTCCAGCAGTGAAAGGGGGTGGTGTAATGCTCTATGTGAATAGTTTATACAGTTCTCAGAAAGTAGCAGATGGGGTAAAAAATGTGTCTGTGGAGTCCATTTGGCTTGATGTTGCTGTGGGAAGAGGCAATAGCAATAAACTGAGGATTGGAGCTTTGTATCGATCAGGAACCTTGCCACATTCTCAGCAACTGGAGCTCGATAAGGTGATTTGTGAGGAAATCAGTAGAAACTTTCAGAGGAAATGCCTTATTCTTGGTGACTTTAATCTAAAAGGATATGAACATGTTGGTGTTGGCTCCCCATCATGTAAACTGTTTAGGAAATGCCTTGAAGAGGACTTGTTCTTACACCAGTTTGTAATGGAACCAACCAGGCAGGGCTCATTCTTGGACCTTGTCTTCTCAGATTTAAGTGATTTAGTTCAAGACTTGACTGTAGGAGAAACTCTGGGAAGAAGTGACCATAACATAGTGAGATTTAAGGTACAAATAGCAGGGACAATCAAGGATAACTTGGCAAAGATTCCAAATTTTAACAGGGCAGACTTTGACTCCATGAGAGGGGCTTTAAGTGCCATACAATGGGAAGAAGAATTTTTTGATTTAAATGCCTGTGAAATGTGGGAAAAGTTCAAATCTTACTTGAGGGAAATTCAGCTTAGACATGTCCCCCAAAAGCAAAGGCGCAAAAGAAGTGTAGGAAAGCCAGCATGGCTTACACCAGATTTGAGGAGATCAATTAAGGCTAAGAAAGATGCATTTAGAGTATTTAAGGAAGCTTCAAATGTCGTAGATCTAAGGTCGTATCAAAAAGCTAGAGATGCTGTGAAGCAGAAAACCAGAGCAGCAAGGTGGGCAAAAGAATTGGATTTGGCTAGGAACTGTAATGGGGACAGTAAAAAGTTCTTTAGTTTCTACAAGCTAAGTATAGTTTCAAGCACAATTGGTCCACTGGAAGTAAATGGCACTATATTGAGTGAGGATAGTGAGATGGTTGAGGAGCTGAGCACGCAGTTTAAATCAGTGTTTACAGTGGAGGATGTGACAAATTTGCCAACCGTGAACCACAGTTCAGTGACAGGTGATCAGATACACAATGTTGATTTCATTGATAGTGATGTTGTTTTCAATTATATCAGAAAAATAAAGCCAAACAAGGCAGCAGGACCTGATGGAATTTATGCTAGGGTATTGCGGGAAGCTGAAAAGCAACTGGCAATTCCACTTTGTATAATATTTCGTAGATCAGTTTCACAAAATGAAATTCCAACACATTGGAAAAGGGCAAATGTAGTTCCTATTTTCAAGAAAGGAGAAAGAGGGAAAGTTGAAAATTATAGGCCAGTAAGCCTCACATCCCTAGTCTGCAAGGTACTCGAATCAATTATCAAAGATAGAATAGTTAGTTTTCTGGAAGGAAACGGATTGATTCAAGATACTCAACATGGGTTTAGAAAAGGGAGATCGTGTCTCACAAATCTCTTGGACTTTTTAAATTTTGCTACAGAACAATTTGATCAGGGAAATCAGGTTGATGTAGCATATCTTGACTTTAGTAAGGCCTTTGACAAGGTACCCCATAAACGGTTAATGATGCAGCTTCAGGTCCATGGCATTGCAGGTAGCATCCTAAAATTGATTGAGTTGTGGCTTTCAGATAGACAGCAGAGAGTGATGCTTAATGGTACAAAGTCATCATGGCAAAATGTTCTTAGTGGAGTCCCTCAGGGGTCAGTACTGGGGTCACTGTTGTTCATTATATTTGTGAATAGCATTGAATGTGGCCTGAGCAGTAAGGTTTTGAAATTTGCGGATGATTTGAAGATCTTTAGGGCAATAACAGGGCACAATGAGCAGGTTTTGCTGCAGAACGACTTAGACGAGCTTGTGAAGTGGTCCGAAAAATGGCAAATGAAGTTTAATTTTGATAAGTGCAAAGTCATGCATGTAGGTAGGCAGCATATGAAGGTGCCATACTTGATGGATGGCCAAGTACTATTCTGTGACTGAGCAGGAGAAGGACTTAGGTGTTATTTTAAACACAAAATTGGGGGCATCAGAACAGACCAAAGAAGCCAGGAAGAATGCTTGGGGCAATACAGAGGAATGTGTCATACAAAAGTGAGGAGGTCATCAGGAAGCTTTACTGTGCATATGTCAGGCCACATTTGGAATACTGTGTCCAAGCTTGGTCCCCTAGTTATGAGAAAGATTGTTGGCTTTTAGAGAGAGTACAAAAGAGGGCAACAAAAATGGTTAATGGTATAGGCAACCTGGCATATGAGGAAAGATTGAAGAAATTGAGTATGTTTTCACTTAGATATAGAAGGCTGAGAGGAGATCTCATCGAGGTTTTTAAATTTGTTCATGGTCAGGAGCAGGGATATCTAAGGGAAATGTTTGAATTTAACAGAAATGATGCAATTAGAGGTCATCAATTCAAAATTAAAGTTAATCACAGCAGGACAAAGTTAAGACAGTCTTTCTTCACCAACAGGGTAGTAGAACACTGGAACCAGCTTCCAGGAACAATTGTCAGTAGCAACACACTGAACATCTTTAAAAACGGCATAGACAATCATTATAAGAATAGGGGGCTTGTTTTTCTGTATTCCAGGGTGGGTTGATTGACAGATTTGGTGGGCAACTGGTTCAGTGTACCAAGTGCAACCAAGAAGGGCCCTTGTGGCTCATAGTTGCACTGATCTTTTATGTCTTTATGTCTTTATGATACCTGTGCCTTGAATCTCACTATGTTATGGTAACTTCTTCCCAGAGTTTCTCCTACAGTCAAGTCTTGAACTAAATCACTTAAATCTGAGAAGACAAGGTCCAAGAATGAGCCCTGCCTTGTTGGTTCCGTAACAAACTGGTGTAAGAACAAGTCCTCTTCAAGGCAATTCCTAAACAGTTTACATGATGGGGAGCCAACACCAACATTTTCATATCCTTTTAGATTAAAGTCACCAAGAATAGGGCATTTCCTCTGAAAGTTTCTACTGATTTCCTCACAAATCACTTTATCGTCACTCGAACAGTCACGTCAGGGACCACACTACACAACTTTGCCTTTAGTGAGTGTACAAGATATTAATCAGTGCACCAAAGGGATTTCCCACCATTAACATAGACATACATCTCAGAAATAAATGGGACACCCACAGCACCAAACGCCCCGACTCTCGAACAAATACGGCGCACACCAGGGCTATCAAAATCGGCCCTGTCAATGTATTAGCAGCCGGTGACGTCACCTGGGCGCAGATTTGGGTTCAGCCGGTTGTCACGACAGCAAGAAATAGTACTTTTCCGACTGTACTCCTGACTAGCACGTGTAGGTGATATGTATAATTTATATGTCATGTGAAAGCTTGTTCCATGGCATTTCGATAATCGTGGTAAGCTTTCATATGATCGTGTTATCTATTGTAAATTGATGTTATTTATAACCTTGTCACATCCTTCGACACTATTCAACTTAAGCCCGGCCGCGCCGCAAGTGCTGGTAGCGCAGTTGGTAGCGCGTCGGTTTAATAACTCGGAGACGCCGGGTTCGAGGCCCAGGGCGGACGAACTTTTTGTTGGTATTGAAGGGGAATCCTTCTAATTAGCGGCGCTAGATTATGATTTTGCTTACATGGGACGAGCTTTTGCATAACGGGAAATGAAGCACGCAGATATTCTGTAGGGCTAGGGTTCGGCCACCACAACTTGTGCTATGGTTGATCACTTTTCTATCCAACCAGCCATAGGAAGTACGGAACGCGTTCACGGCTTAGGACAGGGCGCAGGCCCCCAGACTAACTGGCATGGACAGCGTGGGATCAGGGGCAGGGGCAGGGACAAGGGTCATGTCCCCCTGAATTGAATAATTTGAACCTTGACCCTACGGCGGTGCATGACAAATATTGAGCTAAAATTGACGTTTTCCCCACCCACCTGCACCCACCGGTCAAAATGCGTGGTACCGTCCTGCTTCTTGAGGTGTGCATACGGGTGTTTTTTTTATTACTGGGGGGGGATACATGAAGGCAATGGGCAGACCAAAATGGATTTGGGGCCACACTCCATAAGGTCCCGTGCTAAAAGTTGAAATTATGGGGAAGCCAACATTGAGGGGAACTTGCCCCCTCAAAAGGATGTAAAGCAACACCCCTGGGTGTGCATATGATCAGGGTAGGTGATTGGTTATCAAAACCAATCAATTGAATATGTTGTCGTACAGTGAAATGACTTGAACCGCACTGTGGTGAGTGATAGCGATGTCAGTTCCAAGCTCGGCTCCATGCCTCTCCAGAGTCTATCCCCAGTGAGCACACGTCGCCAGGACTCCGTAAGCCTTTCTTTGACAAGGACGGACCTCGATTATGTCCGGATTCTCGCGAAATACATGATGGTAAATTGGTCTGTTAGTTAGTTATTGTGGTTTAGGGGCGCATCGACTGCACAGGTCATATAGCGCCCATAACTCAGTCATTTATACATAAAAGCGTGTGAACGCCACTTCGGACAACAAGTTATAGGATGATGTCGAATCTGTTCATAATAAAACTGGTACTAGCCACGTCCGCATCAGTATGTTAATGGCCGGTGTAAATCACGGAAAATATAATTTCCAAGAGGAATTTGAAACGTTGCCCCGGGTGAACAAGGTCAGACTCGTCCCCTAATACTTCCCGAAGCGAGACAGAGGAACGTCCAAAGTGACGTCTCCGTTCGTGGGCAAACCGGGGACATGAAACTCAAATGTGTCGCACAGACATTGGTGGCGTGCATTTCGGGCACACCGGCGTCTCGCCACCACCCAGAAGATATCGGTGTATCGCATAGGTATGTCCCACGCGCAGGCGACACAGAAACCTCGTGACGTCTGTTTCGCTGTGAGGATGAAGCCCAGTCACCAATACAGGGCTTTACAGTTTTCAACTTGTTGTTTGCTCAGGAGTCCCAGTTTGCCTGCCACTTACTGAGGAAAAATCCCTTCACATCCCAGTAAAAGTCCTTCGCAGGGAGAGGCAGGGAACGTGTGCACGGGACCCGTGCACCTCGCTTCGCCGCAGCAGCCGCGGTCTCGTTCCCACGGATTCCCACATGGCTCGGAATCCAACATAGAACAACCTTTTTTTCCAGCGCAGGTCAGCAATGTAAGCCTACGTAAAATATCTTGTGCTAGTGGGTTCGACGGATAAAGCGCATTTATAGTCATAAGACTGCTAAGAGAATCGCTGTAAATTATATGCCGCATGTCATCACATGTCTCAATAAAACTCAGTGCTTTGTCTAAGGCAACCAACTCAGATGTATAGACCGACCGATGAATGTGGCGGAAGCGAAAACGTCCTGACCACTGTGCCCATTACAAACGCACTCCCAACACCAGACTCGGTCTTGGATCCACCTGTGTAGGTGTCTGTAAAATGGCTGTGAGATGCCATCAACTCTAGTGCCCTTAGTCTGAATTATTCGGGAACGACTTCACACTTTTTGAGATATGACAGCGAAATGTCAATATCTGGAGATGCCAGTGTCCAGGGAGGGTGATAAATTGGTCTGTCGAGGTGAATTGGACTCTAACACATGGCGGAAACTTTCAATGAGCTTCGGATGTCTGTTGAGCTGGTCGGATTTTTGGGCATGGTGAACACAGAATGCTACATTCATCTCTCTGGATTGGGGGAAGGACCACATATGGTCCCATGTTAAACGTTGAAATCACAGTGAGGCCACAGCCAACATTGGTGGGGGGGGGGGGGAGCAGTGCATCCATTCCAAAGGCATACAATGCTACTGCCCCTGGTTGCTGGCTTCGATACTACACATTTTTTGACGGGATGGGTGCCGTGTTACAAAGAAAAAACGATAATTTGCAGCATATATATTGAGTCGATCAATTTACATGAATGGATGTGTGTTAATGGATTTTGAGAAAAGTGTACAAATATCATGCTGATGAATGTCAGTAAGTTGATGTGATGCCACAGTTCTGTCAGAAATGCTTTTTCTCATGTAGGAAGGAAAATAATACCAAAAAGGAGCTTTGAGTGAGGTAATATGAAATGAAAAATAAGATATATTATTGCAGCTTAGTTTTGACACGAGATGTTACACAAATATTCCCTCTTTCAAGGAAAACATCAGTCAGCTAGGTTAGGTTAGGTTTGGGTAAATATGCATAAGAAACCCCAAAGCCAATGCTTAGTTAAAACATGTGTTGATCTGGTGTTTCCTGATGTGATTTGAAGGAATTTGATATTTATTTAATGGGAAGTGAAAACTTTTTTAGATATAAGCAGTTCAAGTTGATGTGCGGATATCTTAACAAACAGTAATTTGATGAAGAAAATAATATTAATATCATTCAAGCTACATTTTTGAAACAGTAGAAAAACATCTTTTTGACAATGCAGGTACATCTTATTCCCCAGCCCTAAAAAAAATATGGTAAGTGTGAGGAAAATGGGGTTTGGGATGACTAACAAAGAATACTGATGTCAGATTACAAAAAAAAAAATCCTAACTGAATCTAACCTAACCTACTGATGTTAGATCGCCTATAACATCCTGATGTTCAATCATCTAAAGTCTACTGATGTTGGATGTTGGATGTTGCATGTGATTTCCCAAAGAAATGGTACATGTATGGTACCTTAATTGTACCATTGTATCAATCATACACTGTACATTAATTCACAATGTGATCGGGACATTTAGTTAATGGAAATTATATATATATATATATATATATATATATATATATATATATATATATATATATATATATATATATATATATATATATATATATACGTATTTATCTATTTATTACTAAACCTGGTTTGGGTTTTCGTGCTTGAATGTTTATCCTGTCTTCTTCCCATCTTTGACTATATCCGAGTAGCTTGTTCTTCATTCAAGACAGTTTGTGGAAAGTAGTTTTAGGACACTGCAAAGAAGTTGCTAGGTTATTTTGAAGAAGTCCAGTCCATACATTTGTCTCCAAATTTGTATTCATTGGGGCTTCTTATATATAAATACCAAAGTTTTTGGACTTTGGAAACTAAAAAAGATGCAACACAATGTTTTCTCCTGAAAAAGAGACTAGGCTAGGTTTGGTTTCATGAGGATTGGTAGTGCTAACTCAAGCGGCATTGTTGTATATATTATAGCAAAGGTATTCAAGGGCTGGGTTTGGTTTGGTTCTGCTGTTTATATGTTTGATATTATTCTACATTATCTACAACCCCTCTCAAAGCCACAATTTTGGCATTACTTTGCTTCCCAACTGAAAAGTATGTAGTTGTGCTGGAAACTAATAGTCACATCATCTTAATCACATTCAGAAGCATGCTTTTACAATTTTCTTTCCTGCAACTGCCACCTCAGGTAAAATGCAAATCTTCTTCTGCACATACAATTGTAAAAACCTCATCTAGCAAAGCATAGCCTACCCTTGCCTGGCCACTTTAACAAAAATAATAATTTCCAACCTTTGAAAAATCATCTAGAAATTGAGCAAGTTAAAGAAACACCTAACTTATCCTAACCTCATTTGAGCTTTATCCAGGAAGAAGTGTGTAAAATCTAACTCGTGAAAACTCCAAACTGCAATAACAAAACCAAAAATGGCCCAAGTCAAATCATATCTCGCACATGAAAGCTGAGAGTGGTCAAATGCTAACCACATTCATCAACATTGCATTGGAAAAATAAAGTCCAAGAATTCACATATTACTTAAAAATCACAAGTTCACCCTGCAAATAAGGACCTGGATTCCTGGTTAGGAGTGATATCCCGCATTGCTTCTCCCGTAATTATTACCCAGTTGTGATGCCATAGGCAAGCAGTTACCAAACTGTGCACAAGTTGGTGTGTGGCACAGCATATATGTACATGTTTACACATAGCATAACAGGAACAATATGATAGTTGATAGGAGACCAAAGCACATGCTAAGTTGGCATTAATCACCAGATTGGAGCCAAAACAGAAAGTTGACATCAATGGCATCAATGGCATGATGACAAAGTTGGCATTGTGTACGGCCTTAACTGAGTAATAAAGTATAACCTTTATTGTTAATTTTGATATCAACTCAGCACCTCCTGGTATATTGAAGGTCGCATATTTTCTTTACACGCAATGTCAAAAACCCAGGAGTATCTGAGAGCCATTCTTCGTTGTATTAATTGACATTGTTTGAGATGCATGTTCTCGATCAATACCTACCACGGCCAGATTTTGCTACGTTAATTCAAGGGATGGTGCCTGTCGCTTCAAAGCCACTGGCACGGGAACAAAATAAACAATAAAATACAAAAACGTGTGTTACAAGCGGGGAGGAAACAAATCGTGGGAAAAGCGCCATAATAGTGCTGAAATGAAAGCACCATATTTAGAAGATTTATCAGTATAGTCCATATCTGGAATATAATTCAGCAGTATTCTGGAATAAAAAGGCGCTTCCGGTATATTACGTCACGTGGCTTAGGTTTTGTCTAGTTTAAACCAAATGTACGAGATCTGCGGACTTTGGAGTACCTGTTGTCTCTAGTTATCTTGATCAAAATACTGCGCACACTTGCTCCACCCCCCCCAACCACTCCGAACTATAAATTAAGGTCATGCGAATGGGTGTATTTGTGTCCACAAAACAGGTTGAAGCGACCTCAGCCGTGTTATAAATGACGTCAAGCACATTAATACAGCAACCAGGAGTATAAGCAACACATGTGACTTCGATATTCAATCGTTGGCAGACCGACGTATATTCTTATTATTAAGGTGCCTTTGTAGCGCCTAGGTGCGTGGAAAGGCTTGAAGGATCTGGGAAGGCCACCAGGGAGTAGAGGCGTAGTGGTAATGGTCAGGCTGGCTATAATAGAGCCAGGGAGGTATTGTTGCCAATTTACACCTGTGAAGTGCAGGGTCTGACCCAACCTTCACCGAAGTGCGGTCAACCTCCTTAGGATAGAGGAAGAAGAGAAATAGGATTCCGTTGCGGTGTCGTGTCGCCAACGCTGCCCTGGAGTACCCAGTAAAACCGCTCGCTGGGTCTGGGTACTAGAAGACTGATTTATTGAGTTTGTTTGTTTGTTTTGTTGGATTAGGCGCTTCGGCCTACTCAGGCCATTTCGCGCCGTTGATATCAAATGGATAAAGAATTAAATCGCAAAAGTTAGTTTATAAATCCTGGAACAATTTGGTTTCTCGTAGAAAATTAAAAAGTAGCGTGGTAAGAAATGGGTGATCGTCCCCCAACAATGAGGGCAAGGAGAATGGAATGTTGTGTGTGTGGCAGTAATCGATAAGTTGTTTTCTAGGGCCATGGTATTGTGGGCAGTGTAGTAATATATGTGGGACTGTAATATGAGTGTTACATGATGGGCATGAAGGTCGAGGTGAAGCAGAATAAATAAATTTATGTGTGAGGTAGGTATGTCCTATGCGGATGCGCGATAAGACTTTCTCTTCGTGGCGGTTGATGTGAAATGATGGTGTCCGGATATCGACGACTGGCTTAATGTTCCGTAATTGTGTATGGTTTGTGTTTTGCGTCCAAGTTTCGTTCCATAAATACCGAATTTTCTGTCGTATTGTTGATTTGATGGCGTCAAAATGTGGTGCGATTTCTGTGATATGTGGTATTACTAATGATTCTTTTGCGAGATGATCTGCTTCCTCGTTTCCTGGGATGCCACAGTGACTGGGCACCCACAGGAAACGGACCTTCACGCCCATCAGATGTAGTGTTTGTAGTGATTCATAAATATAAATATGGCAATGATGGGAAAAAGAAAGTGACGAAAGAGATTGTAAAACAGATTTGGAGTCGGAACAAATGATGACGCTGCGTATGGGGTGACAGAGAAAACGGTTGCGAACATAACGGAGGGCAATGAGGATGGCATATAATTCAGCGATGAAAATTGAAGTTCCGTTTGGCAATCGATGTTGTTTTTTTTAATGTTCCAGAAACTACGGCATTTCCTGTAAGGTTAGCATCTTTCGAACCGTCTGTAAAAACGAAAGGAACATGGTAATAACGAGACCGAATTTGGTTAAATTTTTGTTTTATATATTCCGGACAAAGCTGGGATTTTGGAGTCGTGGTAAGATAGAAAATGTGTCGTTCGGCTATCTGCCACGGTGGTGTAGTTGGTGGAGAAAGAGAAGTAATGGGTGGAATAGTGAAGTGAAGTTGTTCAGAAAATGTTTTTACCCGAGAAGCTATGGTGAGACCAGTTCGCCTTTCGGCTGGACCTAAATAATCATGATGTAAATTTGGGAGAATTTGTAATGACGAGTGTGTGGGGTGGTTTGCGTGAAATTGAATTTTGGAGACGTACCTAAGTGTTTGCTGTATTCTACGGAGAGCTAGCGGAGGAATTCCCGATTCTGCTTGTAGAGAAATAATGGGGGAAGTGGTCATTGCACCAAGTGCGATACGGATAAATTTATTTTGAATGGTGTCTAAAATGTGTAAGGAGGATGGGCTGGCGCCAGCATAAACTACGGAGCCATATTCAATGATTGGGAGTACTAAGGATTTATATAATTGTAAAAGAGTGTGACGATCGGCTCCTAAAGGGGTTGAAGTAATGCAGCGAAATAAATTTAGGCGGCTAAAACATTTGTTCTGTATGTGTTTCATGTGTTGATGCATGGAAAGCCTACGATCAAAGGTTATACCGAGAAATTTAAATGATCGTACAAAAGGTATGTAATTTTGTCCAAGGTGAAGCTGTTTATCTGGGTTCGGGCAGGGAGTGCATTTGCTAAAAATCATTGTTGCAGATTTGGGGGCAGAAAAATTGAATCCGTACTTCATGGACCATTGGTGTATCCTGTTTAGAGCGTTTTGAAGCCGAATCAAACAATTTTCATAATTTTGGTCCGAGCACCAAATTGCACTATCGTCGGCGAATAGGGAATACGATATATTTGCAGGCATGTCGGTGGATTTATTGAGTTTGTTTGTTTTGTTAGGTTGGGCACTTCGGCCTGCTCAGGCCATTTCGTGCCGTGAGTGGAATGAATGAATAGTTATGTTTTGATAGTCAGTCTATAGTTCTTGAAGCAAGTTGGTTTTGCGGAGAAAAATGAAAAGTAGATTAATGAGGAATGGGTGCTGATCTCCTAATAGTGTAGGTAAAGAAAAGGGGATGTTATGTGTACGGCAGTAGTTGGTAAGTGTTTTCCTATGGTCATGGTAACGTTGACATTGGAGGAGAATATGTGAAACTGTAAGAAGAGTGTTGCATGATGGGCATGAAGGTCGAGGTGAAGCAGTGTATATATATCGATGGGTGAGAAAAGTGTGACCTATGCGGAGCCGGGATAGAACTTTTTCTTCTTGTCTGTTTTTTTGTATGAAGTGGTCCAGTTGGCATGGCGAGAATACATGCCCAATAGCAGATACAGTTGGTCTACGTTATGACATTAAAGTATGTAGATACGGAGAAGCAAATGCAGGGGAGTTAAGCGCACAGGTAAGTCGGCTTAGCGAAGTGGAAGGCTATTATGTCAGATGGCTATTGAACACAGAGCATAGCAGATGAGCGGAGAGACAAGGTGAAACGTACCTGGCTAAGTACGATAAGTACACTGCCATCTTGCGGCACGAGGGTGAACTAACCGCGCGTACTACGTATGACTAGTTTATAACCGCCAGATGGCGGGCGCGCGCTCAGCTGTGGCTGCAAGTTCTCAGTTGGTCGGTGGATGCGCATCCGCTATACCTTTGCTTTGTGATGAATACACGAAACCACTCAGCATATTTTAATATTCTGCTCCGTACAGGGGTGATGTGCTATTTACCTTTTGTGGGGCGGGGAAGTGCCTACTGTATGTTGGCTTTAGCCCCCTCGGCCCAATAATAACAATCATAAACATGGGACTCCATGGAGTGTGCCCTCCCCCTCCAATCTATTCGGGTCCGCTCATTGCCTTCATGGATTCCCCCCCCCCCCCAGTAATTTTAAAAAATCAACCCCATGACTCCACCGCCTACACAATGTTCAACCTCCTAAAGGAAAACGATAAAGCACCAAAGCTAGCAGCGTCCAAAGAGCTATGCGAACGCTGGATATGCCCCCGCTCTTCATTTCCGACAAGCTCCTTAATGCTTGCCTTTCTGAATTCTGGATGCACCATGCACCAGAATTCTTCGTTTCTTTTCGATGACAGAAATTACAGGTTCCGGAAATTGACACCGGGGAATTTTCCGATGTCGAAGTGAACACGCCGAGTACGATATTTTAATATGCAGATTAATCTGGTCATGGAGAGCAGATGAGTGCTGCAGTGTCCGTACTGCAGTACTACTAGAAGTACAGAGTTAAGAAGCGACTAGCTACCGAATTATGCAAGTGTTTTCAGCCGATATATTCGCTATCGAAAACGCGCTGGCACATAGAAAAACATTTGCAATTAAGCAAGCAATTACCTGCAGTGACTCAAAATCTTCTTTAGAAGCACTGGCGGATGCAGTGTCAGTGGGACATTGCGGGGGCATATGTCTAAAGCGGGCCTCGCCTGTGCGCCGAGACATCGCCGGCACCCGGGCGAGTCATCGTTGAGTTTGTCCTGAGACAATGTCGGCGCGGGCGCGTCATTGTTGAGTTTGCCCAGCCTGCCACGCTGGCAGTACACCGGTGCGCTACAGCGCGCACTTCCTACGGCGAATATCCTGGGATCAGGGCGGATCCAGGAATTGTCATGGGCGAAGGCACTCGTCTGGAGGAGCACCAGTGTTCGGAAGGGCGCCACTGCGAAGTATACCTGGAGGCGTACTTTCGACTGAAAATGCGTTGAGTTGAGCGGAGGTGGGGTGCACTGGAGCATACTGAAGTGACGCCTTTTCCTATCAGGAAGGCAACTTCTCCTTCCAAGATGGTGCATATTCCTATCCGAGGGACACCACTGGCTGAAATTGAGCGGATGGACGAAGGGCGCACTGGAGCCTTTCAAGGGGAGGGCGCACTGGAGCCTTTCACTGGAGCCTTTCCGCCGCCAGAACGGCGAAATCTTCCATGGGAAACACGCTCCTAGTTCCGCCTGTATGCCCCTGTGTGGGATCATAGACGAACACCAATGTGCTTTGTGTATCACTTGCGTGCAATATAAGGTGTCGTCAATATTTTTACAAGTTTGTGGCAACATGCTATCAGTTTCGTTAGGCGTCAGACGCTATTCAAGCAGCTTGCACATATGCACTGCAGTGCGTCTCTTCAAGCGCGTCTGCGCTAATGTGAATGAGTTGACGAGCGACTGAGGAAAATAACGCCTCGACTGGTGACGTATCCAAGGAGGGGAGGGAAAAGGGGGCAGGAGTTTTTCCTGTAGGGTCGGAGGGGACGGGGCCCCCGCACCGACGCCTGGAGGGCACCTGGACAAACGAAAGCGCCTTGGGCTTACGGAGAGGGCACTGGGTCCATCAAGAGTACCACGAGTCAACGGACAGTTCCCTCGAAACGTTAGGCGTCAGACGCAATGCTAATGCGGACAACGGTGGATCTGCAGTAAAGAAAGAAAACAGGTAGGTTCCTGATGTCATTCAAGAACTCTGAAATATGCGCCCGCGACAAGCGATCCCGGATGCCCACTAAGTGTGTGCGCAAAGAATATGGTTACAATTTATGAAGCTCTGTCTCCATAAAATATAATGCGAAGCGCATTTATTCAAATTAGCTTGCTTTTGGACGTCAATTTCATTGCCACTTACAGTGATATATTACACATATTGTTACTTCACGCATCTGTATTGTCTTGTTGAACTATTTTCTGATCTTCATCCACTATAGACGGCAGGCCTCCAGCAGCGTCGCCCGCGGTCCGCGGCCCGCCATTTATATGGCGGGGCGCGAAACCATTCCCTGAACGTTAATAGGCCCAAACGCCAATGTTACAGGCAGATTTTCATCTTTGAAACGATAGGCGATGTGCTTGGCATGATTTCCACCACCATTGGCGTGAGGCCGACAGGTTCTCTCGATATTGTTTAAAAACATTACGCTTATGGGCGTTGAATGGAAAGAATGCATCTACAACCGTGCATTTCTACTACACTATTTTGGCGTTGTAGAGCCGATGTTGCTTGGTATTGATCAAGGCTGGAACTTTATTTTAACCGTGCCGCCACTCGGCAGCTCTATGGATCATCTGGACAGCAAATGTCGGCGCATGGTACGTGTATCGAGCAATGCCAGAACCTCAATAATGTCTGAAAGCTTCATGTCAAAAGGTGAAAAATGACGAGGTTAGATATCTATAAAAGTAGTTGTGCATAGCATCAGAAGGCAGCTACTTTTATGCCGGTTCATTTGAGCTCATTGGAAATTAGTTCGTTAATGTAGATCATCTCGTGTAAAATTTGAAGGAATACAAGGTTATAATTTGGGACACAAATCCTGGAATTGATTGCAAAAGTGGCAAAGTTAAACTTCATGGAAGTTATTGAAGACGATATCAGCATGTAGCACGCTCAATTTTCGTTTAATTACGAACATTGGAAATTGTCAGCGCATCACACAGAATATGCATGATGCGTTTTATTGCAAGAAGTCGAGTGGCCAATTGCTCCTATTCACTTCGATGGCAAAGTGACAGGGTGAAATGATTTGATAATAAAACGAACTACATACCATAAGAGAGCTTGTTTGAATGTTGCTCAAATTTGACCATTGGAAATTACTTGCACCCCCTCAAGAAACCAGAATATAGCATTAAACATAGCAAGCCCACTCTGGCGGTGTTCCTTCACAAACTCACGACCAGAGCGGCGTCACAGATATTATGTCCGCTGTCGAGCGATGCCTCCGGTCCAGACGCTAGGGAATGTCTGACTAAATGCTATGTCTCCCCCATTCAAAGGTGGCGCCAGTTCAGCCGGGAAAGGCGCCACTTCAGGAAGGCCGGAATGCACCCCTTCCCTCGCCCAAAATACAATTTTTAGCTGGATTCCTCGGCATTCCGGCATTTCGAAAAACACAGGCTGATTATCTATGCGAATGAGGCAGCACAGTCCTCAAATCCACTTCAAACTCCAGTGACACTTCCTGATGCCCTGCACCAAACCATATGATCCAATGCACATTTACAAAAGAAATTGACAGAGATCCATGCCAACCATTTATGTCTGTGAAATAAAACCAACATTATATTGTGGCCCTCGAGCGCCCAAGACAACCGCCATTGCGAACTGCCGCGATGTCTCCGATGTGGAAACTGATTGATTGATTATTTGAGCTTAAGGGCGCGCCGACTGATGTGGAAACTGGAAGTACGCGTCCGGTACATATGTAGACGGGTGACGTCATGGTCCCGCGCGTCGCCTTGGCGACGCGTGCCTTCCCATTGGCTGGTTGGTTTCGCGCTGAAGCACCCCGACCGCGGTGAGTGTGAGAATAAAGCTGACCGCTGGGGAGACGTGCGGTCCGCCCGCGCGGTGTGAACTCGAAATCGGTCATACGTGTTTGGAATTCGGACCCAGCGACTACATTGGCGGCGGCGGTGGGATTGACAGCTTTCGGATCGTCTGACTTGCACGACGGGAGCCAGATGACTCGATTGAGTGTTGTGGCGGACTGAGGAGTGGAGGATTTGAGTCGTCGGAATCCTGTCGTAATGGTGTGTAGTGGCATTTATAACTTGACTCGGTGTGGCGCGCGAGTACAGCCACTTGCACAAGAGGATGACGTGCAAGAGATGAGTTGGGGAGTCTCAAACAAGATGAACGGCCATGGGAAGATGGCGGCCCGGCCAGATAAAGAGTCGGGTGATGGTGCTTCTGTCGCCTAGCAACGGTAGACTGCAGCAAATCACCTTCAGTGTTCGTTGCGCGGCAGCTGACTGGAGTCGCGAAGGTGCACGGCCATGGCAACATGGCGACCCGGCCAGGTAAAGTTGGGTGAGGGTGCTGCTGTTGCCTAGCAACGGTAGAATGCAGCAAAGCACCTTCAGTGCTCGTTGCGCGACAGCTGACTGGAGTCGCGAAGAATGTGCACGGCCATGGCAAGATGGCGACCCGGCCAGCTAGAGTCGGGTGAGGGTGCTGCTGTCGCCTAGCAACGGCAGGCTGCAGCAAGGGGCCCCCAGTGCTCATCTACACGCCAGCTGACAGAGACATGACTCGTCGCTAGCAACGGGCGATTCTCAGCGTCGGAACCGTGAGTGCCTTGTCAAGGCGAGGCATACATGTTCAATGAGGCGTGTGGCATGATGCGGTCCAGCCAGATGCGTTTGGATATTGGAAGTGTCGGATGATGAGTATAAGCAGTGTTCACAAGTCTGTCTAGTTGAAGCCCAGTAGGTACTAGCAGAATGGAACCTAGGTTTGCTATGGTTGGTGTGCCAAGTTTCGACGGAGATGGCTCGGTGCAGAACTTTTTAGACTATGAGAGGTTCAGTAGGCTTCATGATTGGGACGAGAGCCGGCAGTTGGATATTTTGACATTGTGTCTAACAGGAATCGCGAGGGATGCGTTCGATGCCCTTGGTGCCTCACAGAGGGAGTCCTATGGTGGAGTTGAGCTCGGCCTGAAGGGGAGCTTCTGCAGCGGTAGCTCTGTGGACCACCATGTGGCCCTTATGGATCTGAAGTACGATCCATCCCAGTCACTAGATGCGTTCGTGATACGGTTTAAGAAGCTTGTGTAACAGACACGCCAGCAGGACGCGGCTTGAGTATGGATGATGAGAGGCAGGGTGTCGGGTAGCCGCCCGCCCCGCCCCGGCGTCCGGGGCTGGGTCACCCGCACCACCCGTTCGATGTGGCATATTCCGACCTGGCGTGCTGGAATCTGGAGGCGAAGGGGTTCACATCCTTCCTCCGGAAGCACCGCTCTCGGAACTCGCATTGTTGGGGAAAGTGGGCATCTCGGCGCGGATGCGTTAGCGGCTGGTGGTGCCGACAGTAACAGCGGCGATCTGGGTCCCACCCAAGCAACTTCCGTTCAGAAGGAAGAAGGGGATGGGTGCCCCACTGTCAGGAGAGAACCGGCGTTGATGGGCACTGCGGTTAGTTTAGGAATAGAATGCCCTGATGTCCCATCCGTGGAGGGAGTGGGTCAGAGACAGATGACCCCGGGCCTGGACTTCCCCCGAGTGTACCGCCAACTGTGTTGCGACGATCGAGTCGCGTTAAGCGAGCTCCTGGTTGGGTGTTGTTAGAATAGTCGCTAGTTACAGTGTAAACGTGTGTGTGATGTGAGGTTGCGCGATGTTAGATTAAGATGCTAGTGTACGAATTGTTGTTAGAACAGCCACTGGTTAGTGCAAAACGTGTGATGTGAGCACCTGGTTGCGCGATGTTAGAATAAGATGCTAGTGTACCAATTGTTATAACTAGCGTCGGGCGGAAAATGGGGATCCGCCGGGATGCGTAAGTGGATGGGCGGTTTGTTTCGGGTCTACACCACATTGTGAAACTGTGTAATGTCTGGCGGATTGTGGAACGCTTCAGTCGTTTGGGCGCCTATGGCGAGTGCTAGATGCCTTGTGCTGAAATCTAGTGCGTACCCTATTAAGACTTGCTACGGTCTTACGCAGTCGTGACATCAGTCTTTGTGTTGCGGATAAACCCGTTGCCATGCTGCTGACGACCACTTGTGACGATAGTTCGAACAGCGTGGCGATACATCGTGTGCCATTTCGCTCCGGTGTCATGTCTAGGTCATGTGCGTTGAGTGCGTGTGCACTCCTTTTTCAAGGTTTATAGAGTGTAGACGGGTGACGTCATGGTCCCGCGCGTCGCCTTGGCGACGCGTGCCTTCCCATTGGCTGGTTGGTTTCGCGCCGAAACACCCCGACCGCGGGGAGTGTGAGAATAAAGCTGACCGCGGGGGGACGTGCGGTCCGCCAGCGCGGTGTGAACTCGAAATCATTCATACGTGTTTGGAATTCGGACCCAGCGACTACACATATATGGTGACTTTGTTTTGACAAATCCACGTCCCAAATTTGTAATCCATGAGATGTTCGAACAACTGTGCAAGACCTAATTGATTGTCCGCAATGTCCGGAACGAAAACGGACGTCATGCAATACCTGAGAACAGAGCGTTAGACAGAGGACCTGCTCATCCTTTTCGGAGACACACCCACTTAGAACTGGTGAGTGCATTTCTTAATTAGATACATGCCGATGCACTCCTACCCCTTGGACTATGGAATGCTTTTTTCGCCAAAGGTACATGCTAAGTAAGCGCTCCATTTACAAGTGCGACGCTCGCTATGGTCTCGCGTGCTGGGTGTGTATACCTTTCGTTTTCTCCTTTCCCAAGTTTTACACAATAGTGGCGGTTGGCACAAGTTAGGATCAGCCAGTTTCCAAGCGGTGCCCCACCAGGCACCGCTCTTAAAGCAATGTAAATACCCAGCAGATTTATCCGATTTTCAGCGTGTGTGATGTCCTCCGGCTCCACATGTAGGATGAGTAGGATGAGTTGTGCGTGGCTAGAAAACAGTGGTCTACCGTGTGCTGTCTTTTGGCTCATGGTTCGACGAGTGGCTGGACCAATAGCTCTTGATATTAATTTTTGGGAGCTTCCCTCCCTGCCCTTTTGTCTTCGGTAGAAAACAGCGGAGAGAAGACCAGAGGCGCAGCGAATGGGAGGGGAGGGGGAGTGGCAGCCCCCGTGACAAAAAGGTTATGCTGGATAAACAATGCATTTTGTGATTCGCATCACGCCAACGTGAAATTTTCCTGCGCGCCAAAACCGATGTCGGTTAACCGACATTATTTTTGGGGTCGGCACCTATTAAGAAACACCGGCTGCGCCGTGGGGGTCGAGTGCCCTGCTTCCTGTCCCTCCACAGGGCCCTTGAGCGGTTCAGATTCTCTAAGTCGGAGTGGGGTTTGGATGGGCGCCCGGGAAAAGGGGATGTCCGGCTTCTTCGGGATAACTCTGCTATCGGACCCGTCCCAGCTCCTTTCCTGACAAGTCTGCAATGCCCACTAACAAAAAATGGAAGCAATGTGCTCAGAGCGATACCAAAGAGACTCCAGATGATTGATGGAAACGCTGGACCTTCTCAACATGTTAACTGGGTGGAGGGGGCCAGCCACAACAGTTGGTGATTTTCCTGTTTTAAAGCTTTAGCATTGCTGGATGTGGAGAGGAGGGCTCTGGTTATGCTCATGCTCATTGCATCGTCGCCCCAGTCGCAAATTGATGCCATCCCTGGCCAAGATTCCTTAGACAATGCTCCTGGATGTTCGTGCGACTCCGATTACCAACCATAGATGATGAACCTCCTCTCTATTTCAAGGGACTGAGTTGGAGTCAACCCAATGCATTATTGAGCCCTCCAATAAGTGCAAATTTTAAAATTTAACCCTATGGTGCGAGCACCTGTAATACGCGCATGCATGCCATTCATGGCCATACGTATGGTTGGCCCTCCAAATAATCTCATCCAGGCTTCGCTCCTCCCCAATGACTTGAGTAGCTTGAACCAGGCATATTTTTAATAGAGTGGTAGGTGATCGGAAGGCGAATGTATGCATATACGTACATATGCATGCGCACATATGTACATATGCATGTATGTATGCGCATGCATGTATACGCACACATACATACACACACACACACATATATATATATATATATATATATATATACACACATATACATATGTATATAATATCGTCGTATTTCACATCGCTGTTTTTGTCAGGTCTGTATCCGGAGGAAATTCAGGAGCCGATACTTAAATGTATCCGTCCGATTTTCCAGATGTCTTCGATTTAGGTCGAGAGAAAGTATATTTGCCTGAATATTATTTAAATTAATAATGCTCACTCATGCAGTCAACATCATGACATCAAATTAGTGAATAGCGCATCTTCCAGGTCGCCTTATTTGCGTTATCACATAGCACAGTTGCGATGCCTTCACCATCAGCGAATGCCTTGAGCGTCGCAATGTCGTACCGTAATGCAAGTCGTGTCGCAGTGTCGCACCGTGGCGCACGACGATTGGTACAAGCACAAGCACCCAATATCATCTGTCACGTTGGAATTGATCACCAAGGTCACAGTGCACCTGCTCACCCCACCCACACGTCCTCACAGCACCACCACAGCCGCCAGCATGAGGCGACCACCGGCTGAAGCGAACACACGCAGGCCATCGTCTGATCATCACGCCAACACGTGTCGAATGCGCAGCGACACGTCGGTCGGCCGATCCCTGGACAGTATCGACACGGAGGGCGGTATACAGTAGCCTAGTCACATCAATCACATCCGCAGCCATACTGCACGCAATGTTTATCCGCATTAGGAGCAGGCCGAATTAAACTACATACTACAGTTATGCTACACAACTATGCACTATAACTACACAGATGGATCACAGTGCACCTTGATGCAGCCTAAGGTGTGAAACCATCCCAGTACCGGCATGCTTCGATGCCATTTTGCCTTTTACCTAATCCGCTAATCGACACCACAGTCGCACTGATCGCCACCCTGCTGCCAGGTCGAGAGGGCAGACAGCCAGATGACAAGACAGCCAGCGACCGCGACTAAGGCTGATTGCATGAGTAACTGTGTGAGTGCAACTGTGGTCATGTGAGCCGACTGTGGCCGTGCGAGTGTGACGGTGTCAGTGTGAGTGTGACTGTGGTCGTGACTAGGTCGGACAAGATCGCCTGCGGTCGCCGCTAGATGTCCACCAGGACGTCGGTTGGCGGATCGACCCGACAAGGGAGGTCACTGTCGTCGCTGTCGTCCGGCGATACCAGCGAGATCTCCACACCGCCTACAGGCATAGGGCACGGGTCACCCACCAAGACACAGCGCGAAACGGCGGCAGGACACAGGATCACCCACCCAGACAGAACATGACACGGCGGCAGGACACAGGGATCACCCACCCAGACCCAACATGACACCGCGGCGGGACACAGGGATCGCCCACCCAGAAACAACGCGACATGGAGGCAGGATACAGGGACCACACGGCCGGACACAAAACGACATGGTGGCAGGACACATGTACCACCTACCTGGACACAACATTACACAGCGGCAGGATACAGGGATCGCATGCCAGGACACAACATGACACGATAGCAGCACGCAGGGATCACATGCCCCGACACACCATGACACGGCGGCAGGACACAGGGATCACCCACCCAGACACACCATGACACGGCGGCAGGACACACTGATCACCCACCCAGACACACCATGATACGGCGGCAGGACACACGGATCACCCACCCAGACACAACATGACACGGCGGCAGGACACACGGATCACCCACCCAGACACAACATGACACGGCGGCAGGACACACGGATCACCCACCCAGACACACCATGACACGGCGGCAGGACACACGGATCACCCACCCAGACACAACATGACACGGCGGCAGGACACACGGATCACCCACCCAGACACAACATGACACGGCGGCAGGACACACGGATCACCCACCCAGACCACCATGACACGGCGGCAGGACACACGGATCACCCACCCAGCACACCATGACACGGCGGCAGGACACACGGATCACCCACCCAGACACACCATGACACGGCGGCAGGACACACGGATCACCCACCCAGACACAACATGACACGGCGGCAGGACACACGGATCACCCACCCAGACACACCATGACACGGCGGCAGGACACACGGATCACCCACCCAGACACACCATGATACGGCGGCAGGACACACGGATCACCCACCCAGACACAACAGCACGGCGGCAGGCCACGGATCCCCACCCAGACAACATGACACGGCGGCAGGACACCGGATCACCCACCCAGACACACATGCGCGGCGGCAGGACACACGGATCCCCCCCAGACACAACATGATACGGCGGCAGGACACACGGATCCCCACCCAGACACAACATGACACCGCGGCAGGCACACGGATCACCCCCAGACACAACATGATCGGCGGCAGGACACCGGATCCCACCCAGACACACCATGACACGGCGGCAGGACACAGGGATCACCCACCCAGACACAACATGACACGGCGGCAGGACACACGGATCACCCACCCAGACACAACATGACACCGCGGCAGGACACAGGGATCACCCACCCAGACACACCATGACACGGCGGCAGGACACACGGATCACCCACCCAGACACACCATGACACGGCGGCAGGACACACGGATCGCCCACCCAGACACATGACAGGGCACCATTAGATACGGGACACCCACGGCAGGACACATGGGGGGACAAAGCACCCGGGAATAGCACATACATTGATACATGTCAAACCCGGTCCAGAGCCCATGCAAAGATACAAATGTAGCACCGCCACGCGCAAACACTTGCCTAGACTCTCTCGGTTGGGGGAAAGCCCCACTGAGTTGTCGAAATCCAGAGATCCGAAGGCGTGCATAGTGAGCTCCTCCGCCACCTGAGAATGAAGTCAGCTATGTGTCACACTGAGTGCCTAAGTTCAGTTCTCTTGAAATAAAGCCACCGATACATGGAATAGGCGGCCATCACGACTTTATTGCGTACGTCTGCATACGATTCATGCCTAACTTATGAGGTGTAGGTCAGCTGACCACAGGCCTCCAATGCCACTGCACTCAACCCTCAATGGGCATAGATACTCAGCCTATCTATGATATCTGACCGTAGCATGGTCAGGGAAGCTGGCTGGCCACATGACTGACCTGGTCTTGTAGCTGTCTGGGGTAGGAACCACAGTCGACGACAGGCTCGCCACCATGGTCAGTAGCAGACACGCCAGCATGCTCAGTCCCGGGCGTCGGCGGACCGGAGCTGGTGGTCGTGAAGGACTGCATCCCAGCAAGGTCAAAAGAGTTGCCATTGTGACCAGAGCACCCATCCACTGGCACGCTCCTAGTCGACGTGTTCCGTCCTCGATCAGAGACGGAGCCTGGGATCACTTCCCGGGCGGACGCATCAACGGCCAGGTCAGATAATAATCTCCGGGCGGACGAGTCTCGTCCCCGACCAGAGATGGAGCCTGGGAGCAATTCCCCGGCAGATGTGTCCCTGGTCACAACAGAGGCCAATTCCCGGGCAGACGTGTCCCTGACCACAGCAGAGACCAGTTCCCCGGCAGAGGTGTTCTTGGCAATAGTAGAGGCCAATTTCCGGGCAGACGTGTCTTTGGCCACAGCAGGAGCCAATTTCCGGACAGACGTGTCCCTGGCCACAACAGAGGCCAATTCCCGGACAGACGTGTCCCTGTCTACAGCAGAGGTCAGTTCCCGGGCAGACGTGTCCCTGGCCACTGCAGCGGCCAGTTCCAGACCAGACGGGCCCCTAGTCGTTCTAAAGGCCAATTCCCAGGCAGATGTGTCCCTGGCTACACCAGGGATAAGATCACCGGTGTCCCTGTCCACGACAGAGGCCAGATCCCCAGCAGATGTGTCCCAAGCCACGGCAGAGGGCAGTTCCCGGTTAGACGGGACCCTGGTCGAACCAGAGGCCAATTCCTGGGCGGGCGGGTACCTCGCCAGTAACGGCGAGCCGGTCAGACGGTTGAGCAGCGCCGAGGTGCGCTGTCGCAGCCTCACCAGCTCTGCGGACGGTGAGCAGCCCAGCACGCCCACCGACTCGGTAAACGGCGAGCAGCCGAATCCGCTTGCCGGCTCGGCGAACTCGGCCAGCGATGTGACCGAGCTGAGACTGGCCGATGCGGCGGCGGTGTCGGCGGTGTCGGCGTCGGACGGCGCACCGCCGGCCAGCGGCGAGAACAGAGACGAGCACGAGCTGATGCGGGCGTTGGCGCGTCCCGCTGGCGACGAGCCGTCGCAGCGTGTGACTGGGGACGAGTCGGTGAGCGTGACACTCGGCCGCGACAGCCCGCCGCTGTCGGCCGTCGACGGCGACGTCCAAGGCCAGCGGCCGCTGTCCGCCTCAGTCGGCTCGCTCGACACGCGCAAGCCGGGCGTCTGCCGGTCGGCCGCCACATCACCAGATGCCTGTAAATACACGACAGCTGTGAGGTACCGCCCCACCACCGCCACATCACCAGACACCCTGACACACAGGACAGCTGTGAGGTACCGCCCCACCACCGCCACATCACCAGACGCCTGTAAACGCAGGACAGCTGTGAGGTACCGCCCCACCACCGCCACATCACCAGACGCCTGTCAACAGAGGACAGCTGTGAGGTACCGCCCCACCACCGCCACATCACCAGACGCCTGTACGCACAGGACAGCTGTGAGGTACCGCCCCACCACCAGACACCCGGGAACACAGGACAGCTGAGTGGTACCGCCCCATCGCCAGACGCCTGTAAACACAGGACAGCTGTGAGGTACCACCCCACCAGCGCCACATCACGAGACGCCTGTCAACACAGGACAGCTGTGAGGTACCGCCCCCACCGACACAAGCCGCCACATCACCAGACGCCTGTAAACACAGGACAGCTGTGAGGTACCACCCCACCACCGCCACATCACCAGACGCCTGTCAACAGAGGACAGCTGTGAGGTACCGCCCCACCACCGCCACATCACCAGACGCCTGTCAACAGAGGACAGCTGTGAGGTACCACCCCACCACCGCCACATCACCAGACGCCTGTCAACAGAGGACAGCTGTGAGGTACCGCCCCACCACCGCCACATCACCAGACGCCTGTACGCACAGGACAGCTGTGAGGTACCGCCCCACCACCAGACGCCTGTCAACAGAGGACAGCTGTGAGGTACCGCCCCGCCACCGCCACATCACCAGACGCCTGTAAACACAGGACAGCTGTGAGGTACCGCCCCACCACCGCCACATCATCAGACGCCTGTCAACAGAGGACAGCTGTGAGGTACCGCCCCACCACCGCCACACTACCAGGCGCCTGTCAACAGAGGACAGCTGTGAGGTACCGCACCGCCACCGAACCGCACTAGTCTGGACATGCTATCTGAATGTCCCACAAGAGGTAAATTAATATGTTGAAGAGACAGTCGAAATTGTTCAGTATAAGATAAAGGGTGCAAATGGAGCTATTACATTCTGGAAAGTTGACAAGCATTATATTTGATAGGGAAGAAAACTCGCATATTGCGAATCATGATCGAAGAGTCCTCGCTGGATTGATAATTCAAGCTACGATTCACTGGTTACTGTCGTTAGTTACTGGTTTTACGACACGTCGACCGCTGAGTCATATAGCGTCGCCAATATCTCACGCCGATTGGTCGCGGGCGAAGAGTAGCGACAGGTGAGATTCGAACCCACATTCTTTCGATTGCGAGACGAGCATCTCACCCCTAGACCACTCGTCCCCTACTGGTTACTGTCAAGAAAGTCTCCGGGAAGCAGTCGTACACCTAAAATGCACATAATGTGTTCCTCTTCCTATTTGCCATTACCATGGTCCACCTATTCCTCACTTCTATGTTACTGCCTCTACGTTTTTCTAGCAAAAAACGAAGTAAAACGCTAAAAAAATATACAATGTCCAATATACATATACAATGCCAATATACAATATGCACTGTCCATAACCACATCCAAACCTAACTAAAATCAAACTCACTTCTTGCCCTCAATATACATTACCAAGAAAGGAAATGTTTCACTCACAAACAATCAAATAAAGCTCCTGAGGAAATCAGGTATCCACTTAACCTATATTCTACAGGATAACCCCAACAAACTGGACTACACAACTTAGTGCGCTTACTGCACCCAGATCTACATCAGGAATGAACTTCAACGAAACGTGAACCTCTATGCTTTATAATTATCAACATTGTTGCCGAGACTTGGGTGGTGGTGGTGGTGGATTTGCGCTTTTGGGCACGTCGACTGCATTGGTCATTTTGCGCCCATCCGAGACTTGGGGAGTACTGATTAATGAATACTAATCTCCCACTGCCTATGCGCAGTTGCATCACTGAGAGTTCGACTTGACTGCAGAGCGCGCCTACCTGTGAGTCACTGTCATCTAGGAGCAGTGGCCGGCGCAGCTGCCTCAGCGGCTGATCACTAGGCAGCGGTGGTAGCTCCGTCAGACTCCAGCTGGGTGTGCGCGGCGCCAGCAGCGGCGGCGGCGAGGCGCTGCCGGCACGCCGCGGCCGCGACCGCGGCGGAGTGCGGTCTGCCGCCACCAGGGTGTCTACGTGTCGCCGCACGGCGTCAAACTCGGTCTGTAGCTCGGCCAGCATGCCGACCGAGTCCACAGCCAGCTGTTCGGCCTCAAACACCAGCGGCGGCAGGCAGGTGTGCAGTCCTGGCCGGACACAGTCACAGTCCAGACAAGGTCCCTGACCAGACAGTCACAGCATAAACAAAGTCCCTGACTGGACACAATCACAGCCCAAACAAAGTCCATGGCCAGACACAGTCACAGCTCTGACCACAGAGGAGAAGTGGATGCACTGGAGACCAAAGCAATAGGCTCGAGGTGCCGAAGAGGTGCTGATGCTGATGCATTGTCAATCACTGATGCAACAACGGGTAAGAGCCCACAGCCTAATTCGTGACATACATGCCATAAGATATTCCATGAGATATTTGGATGGCACACGCGATCCTCAAATTTGGGCTGTCTGGTGGGACATGTACGCGATCCTCACCTTTGAGCCGTCTGGCGGGATATGTATGCGAGCCTCACCTTTAAGCTGTCCGATTGGACAATGTGTGAGGATCTGTTGCAGGTGGCGGACTCGTGACACAAACGTTTCGAAGAAGGCCACCAAGTCCATTCTGACATCGCCAGCAGCCGAGTCATCCTGAGAAAAGCGTGCAACACACGAGGTGAAGGCAAAAAGCAAAAACAAACAAAACAAAAACATGAAGCACAGCAATGTCGTCGCAGCACAATGAGTGCTAAATGTGTAGACGCCAGTGACAAGGTGAAGCACACTTGCACTTGCACACCAACCAAGGCCATCATTGACATTGGAGCTCAACACTGCTATATGACCATGCAGTCGATGCGCCCGTAAACTACGACGAGCTCAACACTGACATTGGATCTCATAGGAGAGCCCGCGTCTGACCTGGGCTGCGGCCACTGACCTGAGATCCTGGCCGTGTCGGCGGCGCCACCAGCTCGGTCGCGTCGATGACGGAGCGAGCCACGGCGCCCGACACTATCGAGTCGGCCACCTGCCAGCTGTACTCGGCCTCGCCGCAGAACTGGCGCAGCCGCAGCTGACCGGCGGCCAGCGTGAACAGGTGTTGGCGAGCGGCGGCCATCACAGCTGTCGGCTCGTCAGGTAAGGTCAGCACGTGCTGCGACAGGTCAGGTCAGCACATGGAAGGCAAGCTTACGGAATACAGAGAACATTACGAACGCTCTGAGAATAGGGTGAGCACGTGGAATCTCTCCAGCTGGTGAGAGCGCGCAGAAGGAAACACTGCCACCCTCACATTTCCCCAAATCACACCAAACACTACCTCTTCTCTCTATTTAATTACCTACTCATCACTGAATGGTTGAAGGATGTCAGATTTTCCCATACGCCGCTTGAAAAAATGTCTGGGTGCGGTCGCGATCATGGTTCGCCGGAGGTGGTCGGGTATGGTCAAAAGACGAGTACTCATGTACACATCTCGTGCTTCCGGTCGGCGAAATTTTGCGGGGAATGCGGTATCCACTATCTAAAGGCTGTTGTTTGGGGATCGCACTGTACCGCGATCCGAGTTTACACGCAAATGAAATTGAGACCAGGGCTGAAAATAGGCTGCTCTTGGATTTTTGGCATCCAGAACATCATCCTCTCATTTTTATCATTTGGAGGTTGAATGTTGCTCTTGGACATTGACCTGCTCTGTGATAAAATGTGCATGATTCACTGAAAAGCACCAACTCAGATTCTGATACAACAGGTTTGAAGAAAAATATCCTCTCCGTATTAGATTACCCCAAATTTCCTTTCCACATCCAGGGTTACAAAGCACAAATACAACCCTGATTGAGACCAATGGAGAGTAACCGCTACATCCTGACAATGGCACTCCTCGACATGAGCAGTGCTGGCGTGTCTGCCGGCAAGTCGGCCACCAGCGGGAGCGACCGCGACGCCGAGAAATGCAGGGCCTGGTGACTGCTCGACGTTCACCCATGCCGAGAAGTCTGCGTCTGTGTGGGGCCGATATTGAAAGGCTGCCTATACCCTGCATTATCTTGGATTGATGCAGACCCGCACCGGGGGCGATCTGGTGGACCGTGGTGTCAGCTGCACCTGGGTCACCTGGTGTTATCCTCACCTGGGACCACCTGGTCGGAGGACTGTTGCAGCAGACGGTGGGTCAGCTCGGGCGGCAGGTCTGACGCGGCCACCAGCCGACCCAGCTCCTGCACCAAAGTGTCGGCGCGTTGACGCAGTCGCCGGTATGTAGAGCAGAACGAACTAACGACAACACAGCGTAATTAATAATACCATCACCACCGACCAATCAACTCAATAATACCATCACCAACGACCAATCAATTCAATAATACCATCACCACCCGACCAATCAACTCAATAATACCATCACCACCGACTAATGTACTCAACCATGCCATTACAGAAACCTAATCAACTCAATCATATTACTACTACACACAATCAAACTCAATCATACCATTACCACCGCATAACGCACTCAATCATATCATAATCGCCACGCAACACACTTAACCACACCATCATCACCACACAACAAACTCAATTATACCATCATCACCACACAACACACTCAATGATAACATCACCACTACACAACACACTCAATAATACAATCACCGCCACACACCATACTCAATCACATTATCACCACTGCATAACACACTCAATTATACCATCACTGCTACACAACACAATCAATCATATCATCACCGCCGCACAACACACCCGATTATACCATCACTGCTACACAATACACTCGATCATATCATCACCGCTACAAAAAACACTCAATCATATCATCACCACTACACAACACAATCATGTCATCACCGCCGCACAACACACTCAATTACGTCATCACCGCCACACAAAACACTCACATGTCTCACGTGTGGCTTTTGGTTGAGTCGAGCGTCACATGAAGGGAAATATAAACATGCGTAGCAGGCGATTAATGGAACTATTGCACAACAACGCTATGCAGTAGTAAGACCACAACGCTAACATCATGACGTCTACCAGGGATTACAAATTGAAAATAATATGGAGGCCTGTCTGGTAGCTCATTATGATGGTCACAGTGGTACCTAGACATTCGCCGTTGAGAATCATGACACACATGGACGGACTCTGAGAAGCATGGCTGAGACATGAACTAACTCCGAGAACCGTGACAGTGGTACTGGAAGTAGCTCTGAGAACCGTGACAGTGGCACATAAATTGACCCTGAGAAGCATGGCTGAGACATGAACTAACTCCGAGAACCGTGACAGCGGTACTGGAAGTAGCTCTGAGAACCGTGACAGTGGCACATAAACTGACTCTGAGAAGCATGGCTGAGACATGAACTAACTCCGAGAACCGTGACAGTGGTACTGGAAGTAGCTCTGAGAACCGTGACAGTGGCACATAAACTGACTCTGAGAAGCGCTGGTGGTTGGTGTGGCAGATCAGTTTCGACTGCTGTAGCCGGACGAAGTGTTCCTTGGCGAGGGCGCACGCAGCACGCAGCGTACCACACTGGGTGTTCGGGTTTCCGCGTGACAGAATCACATCAGCGCCGGGCGTCTGTTGATCTGTGGCCAGTCGGCACACGCGCCTTCATTAGTGAACAGGCTGTGTATGTTCACTGACTTCAGATGTGTATGACACATCTGACACATACACGTTATTATCGTTAGTACTGACATGCATCAGTCACAGCAGATACACAGGGACATATATTAACACATGCTGTATACACAGTGGACACATATCCACACATACACCCATATGCATTAGGCTATAAGTATCAGATACGTCTTCCACGCCCAGCCAACATACGGAGGCAATGTGACTAACACATACACATCACCAGCGGTGCAAGCACGGGGTGTTACCCTGGTGACAGCATGCCAAATCGATACACCGGTCACACACCAGCCACAGCCTGACACAGGCCGGAACACCTCCCAGAACAGCGCCGGGCGGCGACAAGAACTCATACACCACGGTTGGCTGCCGAAGCAGCGGCCCAGAGCGAGCATGACACGACAGACAGCCCGGCACAGGGCGACGGCCGGCATACCATCCAGCATCTGGGGCTAAATGGCCGCCGATCAGCATCGAAGCCGACGGCACTGTGCGATATTCACTTACCACAGGCATATTTCCCTTGGATAAATGTATGCCGACACTATATGTCGACAAAGTTATAGTAAATGGGTCTAAAAAGGCTACGCTCTACACCAGCATTACAAATAAATGCTCGCCGAAAAAAAATGTTTCAAGAAACTTCGCTCTGCATCCCCTTTGGCATTCATCAATCAATACTTTGCACAATCAATATCCACGAACCATAGGACATACGTTCAAGCCACAAGTGTTCCCCAGGGACCATTATGGTTTCCATCAGTCGAAGCGTACCGAGGCTCCGCAGCGTCTTCAGCATGACATAATGGGTGAGGGCCAGTAGCAGCTGCTTGAACTTGCGGCCGCCCGGCGAGAGGAACAGCGACGCGTTGACGATGGGCAGACCCGCGCCATCTGGTTCGTTCTGTGGCGGGGAGATCGCAGTGTGGAGTGCAGCACAACAGCGTCGGACTTACGATGGGCAGACCAGTCTGTTCTGTGGCGGGGAGAGCGGTATGAGGTGCAGCAGGGGAACAGTGCCAAGATGATGATGGGCAGACCGGCCTGCTCTGTGGCGGGGAGAGCGTTGTGAGGTACAACAGGGTAACAGTGTCGGGATGACGATGGGCAGGCCGGCCTGTTCTGTGGCGGGGAGAGCGGTGTGAGGTGCAGCAGGGGAACAGTGTCGGGATGACGATGGACAGACCGGCCTGTTCTGTGGCGGTGAAAGCGGTGTGAGCACATGTCACAGCGTCAGCTGATCTGGGTCTGATCGCTGCTGCTTCTTTAGCAAAACACGGGGCGGTATCATCCAAAAGCCCCGTAGGCACACATTAAGAAGTACAACAGCCCTGTGTGACTGCATCAGATACGATATCAGCCCTCTCGACCGCAAAAAGAAGCATAACAGCTAAATTTCCCAGGAACAGATTCACAAATTGGCAAGCTTATGTCCACGTTGACACTGCTGGAATCATGTGCCCTACACATGAATTTTGCGCACAGGTTGCCTGACAAAAAGAACAAGGAATCAGAATTTACGAAACAACGCATCCAAAGGACGTTTTTTTTACAAATGTTGTATAAGTCTGTGATACTGTGTAACTTCATGTTCAGACGATACTTCAATGTTCCTGCAACTGCGAGCTCGCCGGTTCCTCCATAAAAGCTACGTTTTGTGGAATACAAGGCACACGATGGACATTGTAGTTACAAAACATCTAGCTGCGGTTTCCAACTGATTATTCCGTATAAACGTTAGAAGTGTTACAATAATGGTTCTTCGCTAAGGTGTGAGATGCCGAAATGAGTACAGTATGATATTGAAATTCGCCATCGAAATCATGTGGCTTAAAATAATTTACAAGTTTCCAAACTCAATTTTTATCCAACAGTGTATTCCTACGTGTACCTTTTTCGTTTGTTTCATATACCGCATGTAGGGTTATCTGTTTTAACCATACCAATACAAACACCTATACTTATTAACTGATATTGCAGAACAGACCACATTATAGATAATCCTCTTGCCTGAAATTGTGGTATGAGATGTTCGTGTATCACGATCCGCAATGGTGAGCATAAGTGTAATACTTCTAAAATAAACAGGTACAGTTAGAATTTATATATTAAGACTTGATAAAGACTCATAAAAGAAGCATGATGTCGATACCCCTTTGGCAGGGATGACGATTCAGTGTCCAGGCAGTAGTATATTCCACCGTATTTCAGGAATAAATTATCACTGAATGTTGGTGACTATCTGTCCGGCATGGGCGTGGTAGTGGCATGTAGCTGACGACTGACGGGTGACTACTAATTATTGGCACACAATTCAAACATCCCTACCGATTGTGTTTATTGACACGTCAACACAAAATGGAACACCACTAGGACAGACCATGCAGTTTGCCGTACTGCCAGTGTAGCAGGCTATGAACGCGATGTCGGTCTGCAACGTGCACGTGCTCCCCGACCCTCCCCATAATACTGTGCGGCACTTCCCGGTGCACGTGCGACAGCGCGCGCTGGATGCGGATCCTGAGCTGCTTCTCGGCAGCAACTTCCCAGCCACCATTGCATACCTTTCCTTAACTATTCCCCATAAGTCCATTATTGGGATAACTGGGGCACGTTTGGAGGGTTGCTATCCCGTTATATAACTGATAGATGGGTTTCCTACAACAGGAGCCGGGTGTTACGGGCGTAATGTTCCGCGGCCAGATCAGGCCAAGCACATAACCACCATCAGGGTAGTGTGTGCGAATGTACGGCAGCAGAACCCCACTCTTTGAGGTACATAATGTCATCCATATTCGAGCAGTTCCGGCAAGTATAACATTGTTGTTTGTTTGTTTATTTGGGCTTAAGGGCGCCTGAACTGCTAGTGGTTATCTAGCGCCCTGGCAAGTATAACAGCTGGGCAGATGCTCCATTTGGAGATATTGTGATCTGCACAAGGGGCTTTCCAGAAAACTGTCCGATTTCGCGGTACTAGATATGACAAGGCACATCGCCATCTTGACCAGTGTGGAATCCCGGATTCCAGGGCATTTCGTTACTATAAAACGCAGCGCAACTTTCACCATCCATAAGGACTTCCACGATTCAATTCCACGATCTACGCAGAACACATTTCATGCCAACGATCGGACGCGCGTTTTCTCAGTATTAGACTGTTTCGGTGTCACTTTTGGTGCTTTCACCGTGTTATTGTGCATCGGCAGCGCCATGGATTTGTGGTAGGGGCGACATGATCGTTTTTTGTCCATTCTTTCCATGGAACGCCCATAGGCATGATGCTAAACTTCACGTTTTGGGGGCCGCGCTCACATCCCCACCCTCTGGCTCCGCTCAGGCTCTTGTTGTTTTTAATCATATGCTCTTGTGAAATTACATTTGGACGGGTCAATGCAAACAATACGTCACGATATCGATAACACGCATATATTACAATGCAGCACTAGCGAACATTGCGAAATACCCACTTCTGTGGTGTTCCCTCGTTTCGCGGTGAGCGCCTGCTTTGCTGCACTCCCATATTATACGTGGATATACCAGCCTTGCCCCTTCCTGCATGATTTGTGGTTCGCATTTCCTCAGTCTTCCTTAGGATACCATGAGCAGTTCTGAGTATTCCTAGTGGCAGTAAGTGACGAACAACCGGCGACTTTGTCCCGCCCTTATAGTTTCGCATGCATTTCGCCACCAAGCCTCGAACACCGTGTGAGCTTAGTTTCCATATTGACTGAATGGCCTGAATAATAGAGCTTGTGAAATGATATCCTAATGTTTGGATTACTCACGGATCCACTCGTTTGCGAAATATTCGCCGTCTGCATGCATTATTTGTTGTGTAATTGGAATATGAAAGTGAAGCCAATAATTACGAACACCCGCTGTCTGTCGACATTGGTGCAGCAATGGTGATGCTGGTGACTACTTGTCGGTATTGGTGTGACAGTGGTGGCGCAGTGGCACCACACCACGCCCATCACCTGTCTGATCTCCTTGAGCCAGGCGATGACGGCCTGTCGGAAGGCGCAGCTCTGCCGCTTCTCCAGCACCGGCCAACAGTTGCGAAACGTCAGACGGGTTCGCTCCTCGTCCAGCACACGCAACAGAAAGTGCACCACCGACTCGAACGCCCGCTCGTTGGAGTGGTTGAACATATCCTGCAAGTAGCATAATGGGTATGGGTATGGCAATGTCACTGGGTCAAAGATTAGCCTGGCACTTGCTGAGATGCCAACACTCACATTTGCTGTACATCTGACATTCTACCTAACTTGAAGAGTCTCTGGCCGATTTCGCCAATATCAACGACAGTCAGCATATCTGAACGTGATGGACCCACATCACATCATCAAAGATCAAGTGCAAAGACACTCGATCTTTGCAAATTGTAACATTACAGGCCCAATAAAGGCAAACAATTAAACTTTTTAGTATAGCTCCTGGCTTTGACCCAAAAGTGGGCTTTTGTGCCACTGAGAGCCTCTGATTCTGACAGACATGTTCTAACCATCCTCACCAACAGTTCAATGTATTTCTAGGCAAGGTCAAGGTTAAGATCACACCAGATCATATCATATTTTTATGTCAAGTCATCCACTTTGTCCTATGATCACATGGCACATCCTATGTGCCTGAAAACTCTGAACTAGCTGGATTCTTCCAAAAACAAAGTATAATAATTTTGCAAGGCACTGGCCAAAATGAAGAACACAGAATGAAATTTGACACTGGCTTGTCATACATATCACAGCACTTCTGCTCCAACACCATACAAGAATGTCATATAGCACTGAAGAATAAATAAACATATAGAAAGTACTAAATGAATAGAAAAACCTAACCAATGTCAATAAAAGAAATAAATAATAAAATTTGAAATGCCAACCACTCCACATTTTGCCAAAAATCATTATGGGGCACAGCTGGAACTCCTCCGGCTGTAATACCTGGGTTTTCTGCAGCTTCTAATGCAATCTGATCTTGGAGCAGTAGTCATCGTTTTGGGGTTCAGATGGCACCTTGCATGTGCAAAATTAATGGAGAATTAAGCCAGAAACTAGGCATTTTATGGGGAGGAGCATTTAATTCACATGGAATAGTGTTTGATTTCTTGTTCATGAAGTCCAAGAAATGCCAAGCATGGATATGGCTCAGTTATCATGCTATGAGTCTTTTTGTCCTGATGACATTGAGTTTGCAGTATTAATGTGAAATAAGTCAGAAACTAAGCATTTCATGCCAGGGAGGAGTGTTCAATTCCTTGTTAAACATGTCTGAGAAACAGAAGATGAAGATGGATAAGATGTGGTGCAAATTACTTAAACTGCAATAATGACAAATAGCACTTCAATTAGTTTATACACATTTACTATGTTGTCAGCTAAGATCCCAAAAAAGAACCATCACTTGCATAATAAGAGTCTGATAATTATGTACCAACATAAGCATAAGCCATTTTTGGTCAGATATGGAGAAAGCAAACATTTTTGGACACCACCCAAAGGACACAAACTGCCATCTTTACCCAAGCTGTGCACCACCTACTTAATGTTGTTTAAATATAGCCCAAAGTTTATTTACTTAACTAATTTCCAGATTTGCTCAGCAAATATTGTAGTCATCAGGTCATAAATTGTTTGCACTTACTAAGATCTACATGGATCCATCTGGGTTAAGCCAATACAATGGAGGATACCATAAGACAAGAAAAATACAGAAACAACCTAATAGAGCATGAATATTATATCCTATTCTACAATATATATGCAGAATATATTAGAATATCAACTCCACTGTCTACACCCAGCATACCTATCTCTGTTATGTAAACCTCATGGAGCACATGTGATCAAGTAACAAACATATAATCTCAACACATACATCAGCAGGACTGGAAACCTCTCATGAAGTCAGGCAAGTCCAATGCTTATGTTGAAGACATATTTTTGGAATGATGTAATTCACCACACTTTATGCACATTCATGGCTAATGGCTGGGAATGAAGATGTAAAATGACAACTTAACATTAGCATGATACCAATGCAGGGGTTCCAGACCCTCCCCACCCACCCACCCACCCAGGATATCCAGCCATGCATGTCAGTCACTCATAATGCATGTGACTCACCCACCTATATCAATTGCACTTCATGCACTCAATTTGGTAAATTTGTGCTTTAAGGTGTTTTGGATTTTAAAAAAATGGAATGCCATGCTTATGAACATGATTCGGAAGATGTGACCACTCATTTTCACAGCTCATGCTCACTTTTCCACTTGGACTATGAAGTCATAGGCATGTCAGTATATGATGACATCATTGGAATGGCATGAAGGCTTCAATTGGCCAATGCTACCAAGTTATTTTCATACTTTTTTTTAAGAATACCATGTTTATGAAAGTGATTCTGGCATTTCTCAGATATGATCAAGGGAAAATTAAACACTCCATGCAGTTGATTCAACACTTCTTCGTGTAAAAAAATGTGTAGTTTCTGCCCTTTTGCCTCAGACATTGCTGACAGCTACCTTTGGATGCCAACATGGGAACACAAAGAAGGTGGACTGGACACAACAGAGCCATTTCAGAATATATTACATGACAGAATATGTTAGTTCATATTAGTTTATATTATATTGAATTGAATTAGTTAGTTATTTGGGCTTTAGGGTGCTTCAACCAGTTTTGATCATTCATGCCAATAAATTGTATTATGTTGGGTTAGGTTTTGTTAGGTTGTCCTATATGTTTATTATTTTTCATTGTATTTTGTAACTATTCAGCAGAACCTGGTAATATTAATGGTATAATGAAATGGGAAAACCTAACCTAATCAAATTTAATATAATCTAAACTGATATAATCTCCTTGTATTTAGTGAAAATTCCAAGCTGAAACCTAGATATCATAATAATTATATAGATATAATAATATAATAATAATTGAGATGTAATAATTCAAAAGGAAAACCTAACACAACCAATCCTAACCTAATCAAATATAATCTAAACAAATATAAATTGTATTATGTTGGGTTAGGTTGTCCTATATGTTTATTATTTGTCATTGTATTTTTGTAACTATTCAGCAGAACCTGGCAATATTAATGGTATAATGAAATAGGAAAACCTAACCTAATCAAATTTAATATAATCTAAACTGATATAATCTCCTTGTATTTAGTGAAAATTCCAAGCTGAAACCTAGATATCATAATAATTATATAGATATAATAATATAATAATAATTGAGAAGTAATAATTCAAAAGGAAAACCTAACACAACAAATCCTAACCCAATCAAATATAATATAAACAAATATAAACTAATATAGCAATGTAAAAAAAATTACAGGGATATTCAGGTCATGACATAATCCATATGCTACATCCCAACCTGTGCTGTCTCCCCATCACATTGAGTTTCCTCCTGTGTTTGTGTCAACTATTAAGTGTGCAATATACCTACATGGCAAAAAGGCAGACACTAGGCATTTTTTATGTGAGGAAGAGTTGAATCAACTGAGTGTTGAACTTTCCCTTAATCATGATCACGTCTAAGAAGCACCAGATGAAGGGTGGTTAAATTATGGCATGAAGAACAGCAGTGTGGCATGGATGACACAGTATAGGAATGTTCCCATCATCAATAAAAAAAAGTAAGCAATAGCAGTGAAAATGAGTGGTCTCATCTTCCAAATCACATTCATGAACATTGCATTCCACAAAAATCAAGGCAATTGCAAAACACCTTAATGCACAAATTTACCCTCAATTTGCCATCCTCCCGGCGCATATCACCTATATTACCAAAACAAAAAGCAGATAATGCAGCTGCATAATCAACATAGGTATCTACTTACATCTGAAAGTGTTATCTTGGGTCCAGATGCTTCTTTCTCATATCCAAGGAGACACAGATTGGAATACAGTAGCTCTCCAGCACTCATGATCAAAACTGGAGTGACCGGACAGAATGTTTAGAGTACCTCATTCCCCTCAGCAACATGCAGGTGCAACAATTCACCTAGACTCCCCTTGAACGGTACTATCATTACAACAAATGCATTAACCACCCAAACAGTGGGATATCCAATGTTCACTTCTAATCACACATTTGAAAATCCCCTCCAAAACACTTTTGTTGTGGTAGTTTTCGTAGAGAAGGGCCACATTCGGCTCTAAACTCGGACTGAATGTGCAATCTCCTCATATCCCTTACCTAGTAATTTCACAGTCAGAAGGATTTCCGGTGCCAAAACATACAATTTATACCATTTAGAAAGCCCAAATAACACTTTTCATTTTAATAGTAATATAGGTTAGTTAACATTCTGTGATGGAAATGAGCTTAATTGCTGAATTCAAGTATATTCTAAAAAGTATGCACGATAACGTTTCCAGCACTATATACGCTTGTTACATATCTGACGCTTTAATTTCGAACATAATTGATAAATTTCCTCCCGGGGAATCCTGGTAAGCCAAGTGGTAAGCCACCTTCACCAAACATTTATTTTTACATTCACCAAATATTGTATTCATCCCACAATGTCTGGAATCTAGGACTAGGGGAGGAGAAAGCCTACGAACACCTAAGACACCGTCAAATAAATGGCTCGGCTCCCGTTTTTGTATGATGAAACCAGTAGGTAGGTATATCCTTTGCACGTGAAAATAGACAAACCATTTATATTGCATTGCACGGTTATGAGGATACTTAATATTCACCAGGTTTCAAACTGGCAGCTGGCGTACAGGCGTGCACCGAATGCCCTGAAAGTCAGGTGGTGTAATAATTCTTCCTCTGTATATTTTCCAATATTTGTGATTAAATGCCTTCTTTCGTACTATCCGTGACTTGTGCCATAACACTATTTTGCGTACTTCGTAGGTACGTAAGTACTTAGAGAATGGTAACACATTTATATTTTACCAAATAAGACATAGGACATAGGGCAACGAAATATCAGGCACGTATTCTTCTTAAGGTAGCTACAGCCAAGTACTATCTGTGACTCAGCAGGAGAAGGACTTAGGTGTTATTTTGAACACAAAATTGGGGGCATCAGAACAGACCAAAGAAGCCAGGAAGAAGGCACTAAGAATGCTTGGAGCAATACAGAGGAATGTGTCATACAAAAGTGAGGAGGTCACCAGGAAGCTTTACTGTGCATATGTCAGGCCACATTTGGAATACTGTGTCCAAGCTTGGTCCCTTAGTTATGAGAAAGATTGTTGGCTTTTAGAGAGAGTACAAAAGAGGGCAACAAAAATGGTTAATGGTATAGGCAACCTGGAATATGAGGAAAGACTGAAGAAATTGAACATGTTTTCACTTAGATATAGAAGGCTGAGAGGAGATCTCATCGAGGTTTTTAAATTTGTTCATGGTCAGGAACAGGGATATCTCAGGGAAATGTTTGAATTTAACAGAAATGATGCAATTAGAGGTCATCAATTCAAAATTAAAGTTAATCAGAGCAGGACAAGGTTAAGACAGTCTTTCTTCACCAACAGGGTAGTAGAACACTGGAACCAGCTGCCAGGAACCATTGTCAGTAGCAACACACTGAACATCTTTAAAAACGGCATAGACAATCATTATAAGAATAGGAGGATTGTTTTTCTGTATTCCAGGGAAGGTTGATCGACAGGGAGGAGTGGGAGTTGGGAGGAGTTTGTAATTGTTGACTGTGTTATGAAATAGCAAGTGAGTCTCTTATTAAGTCTAAATGCTTTATAACTTTATATAGGGTGTACCTAGCAGTGGATTCAGCACCTTCCTTCGGGATGTGATACTGATGAGATTGTCTATGGTAGCACAATGGGTATGATGGGAGGAGTTTGTAATTGTTGAGTGTATTATGCAATAGCAAGTGAGTCTCTTATTAAGTCTGAACGCTTTATGAATTTCTGTGGGATGTGCCTAGCAGTGGATTCGGCACCTTCCTTCGGGATGTGATGCTGATGAGGTTGTCTATGGTGGCACGATGGGTGTGATGGGAGGAGCTTGTGATTATTGAGGGTGTTAGGCGGTAGCAAGTGAGTGGTGTTAGATGGGCTGGGCTATATAGCTTCCTAGGAACTTGGGATAAGGGATTGATTGGGGTGGGAGTATGTACATTCTAGTACCTTTTCTAGATAGGCTTAACCCAGATGGGCCCCTGTGGCCCTTATTAAGCCTTAATACTTTATGACTTTAGAAACCTGCAGAATAGTACGGAAGTAGAAAAATAAAACTAATATAGTATACTCATTACCTGGTTCATTACAACCGATTTATTTCGGTATTCAATGACGTATTTTGCAATCTAAAAAATGAGGTAACAAAATTACATATACGTTCATCGCATGGCTTCTCCACTCTTTTCTCGTTTTTCTCGGACGAGCTGGCTGAGCACCTGGGACTGAACCAGTCACTGAGCCACTGCCCTTCCAGTTCGCTTTGCTGCTCTGAGTACTGACTGATCCACGCTGGGGAACACGCTATGGAGGGGTGGGGGTACATCCATAATGAGCAAAGCAGACGTCACCTAGGATTCTCCGCCGACTCGCAGGGGTAACATTTTACAAATTCAGTGGGCAATGAGGGAGGAATGCATGCATTAATTATGGGACCTCCAACATCCCGGCACTGTGGGTCACAATTATGTAGCGTCCGATACACCAGGTTCAAATACAGAAGACACCAGGTTCAAATACAGATCCAGAAATTCTCATCGGAGGGGCACCTTCGGCCAAAAATTCGTGGAGCGGAAGAGGATGGGGCGCACTCGAACATACTAAGCTGGACATACTGAAGTGTTTTTGTCTCGGGGAGGGGTGCACTTTCTTCGAAAAAGGGCGTTTTTTGGCTGAAAAAAGAATTATCGAACAGGGAAGAGGTGCACTCGAGCCTGCTTGAAAGGGCGTCTTTCCCGGCCGGAGGGGTGCCACCTCTCCATGAGGGTGGTGCTGGGTACATGGCCGCAGTGTCCCCTCCCCATATGTCGCCCCTGATATGTCCCCATTACAGCTTCGTCCATCATCGGGACGAGGCGGCAATGATCGGTCTGAAAGCATATTGGTGGTGGATTGCTGCTACAACGGGCGGGTCAACAGGCCACGCCCGCTAGTGAGCCTGGCTTGGTCACGGTTTGTCTGTGCAGATTAGGGGTTTGGCACATTGATGGGCCTGTCAGGGTCACCGTGACCGACTGGATCGAGTGAGTAACAAACGTTGTTGACTCACATACTCAGGACGGGCGGCCGCGACCCTGAGGTATGCCATCAGAGGGGCTTGAGCCCACAGACTGCCACATGTGAAGGCGGGTGGGGTTTTGGGCCCTCAATTCATGACGCCCGAATGATAGCTGAACTGGCTGGATCACAGCCAGTTCATTTTCGGACGCCGTGGACCCCTCCCCAAATAGGAAGCCTGCGGCGTAACTCATGGTTCGCCCCCCCCCCCGCAATATTCGGTCGAGCCAACTGGAATACCACTCATTTTGCAGAGAAGGGGCCGGCGGGTCTTCGGTAGATGCCTTCCATGCAGCAAACATAATGTGGTAACTTCACTGAGTTCAGGGTGCGTCCCTTATCTGCCTCCGGCAATGCCCATGGTTGAGGTCCTCCAGTAATCATATATTTTAGTATAGGATCGGGCCCGCAGACGATAGGATCGATAGGCCTATCGACAGACGATCGACAGATCGATCGACAGACGATAGGCCCGATAGGATCCAATGTGCTGTTCATCAGCCTTGGCATTGCTGGACCCCCTCAACAGTCTATTTGAAGCTCCTGCTGGATGACCAGAGGACGCTTTCCTCTTGTCACAATCGGAATAGGACTTGGAAAGGAGGCGGAAGAGAGTGGGAGCATGACACGTGCCAATTTTCATAGTTTTGACCATTAGCCATACGAAAAAAACTGGCCCTCACCTTTGACAAACATTCCCATGAGCCTGGGTATATCATCTATGCGTATGTGCATCATGTCCGACTGTCGACACCACAACATATTTTTTTTTCATTAAGCGTTCAGACTCTGATACGCTTCAAATAAACTTGTTCCTGTTTACGAACATGGCTGTCTGGCTACAGCCTTTATAGCCCCCCCCCCCCAGTTGTGCACGCTGTATGGTCCAGCCCCTGATCCTATACACTCTTCACTGATGACAACTAAGCCTTCTGAATTATCCACCACCTCTTTTCTGTGTGTGCGAACAATTTTATTATCACTGAAATGAACATGGTGTATCGAGATTTGCTTTCATTCTGGAAAATGATGGCTGTGTTCTCGATCTCATTTGCATATCTGATATGCTTGATACCATCATGGGTGTAACCACGGTTTCGAAATTGGGGAGGGGGACAAACCAGGGACGCGGTAAGCTTAGGCAGGATAGAGGGGTAGCCCCGTCCCATGTCCATCCCCCCAAAAATCCCATGAATTCAGCCCCTTCTTTTTCAATGTCTGGTTTTCACATTTGTCATTGCTAAAAATGATATGTTGCGGACAAAGGGTTCCGCCAAATTAGCAAGTTTCACTCCTTATCACTACCTATGAACATCTAGCTTCATGTCGTATGTGCTGGGCCGATTTCACATCACCATAGAGCCATGCTGTAAGTATGCTCAACGCTGCCCTCTTGTAGCAGGTAAAACATAAAATATTGGACAATGGTTTATTGCAGTAAATATGGACATGCTGCTTTCCTTGCTTACCTTTCCCATGCTTTCCTGTTTTACGGGGACACAGTTCGATGCAATGACAACCAGGGCGGATAAAGGGTGTGGCACTGAGGGCATGTGCCCCCTCATGGAAGGTGGCGTCCCTCAGACCGGGAAAAGGTGCCCCTCTGAAAAGGTTCCAGTGTACCTGCTCGAATTTTCCAGCCAGAAACGCCCCTATGAAAGAAAAAGGCACCCCTTGGAAGGAAAGGCGCCCCTTCGGGAAGGGCCGAGTGCATCCCGCCCCCTCGAATCTTGCAGCTGCTTTCGCAGTGGCGCCGCTCCAAAGAAATGGCGCCCCTCCAGACAAGTGCCCCCATGACAATTCCTGGATCCACCCCTGATTACAACAGTGCTCTCTCGCGTTGATTAACTCCGGCTGGTTATAACATTGTGCGCATTGACCTGTGGCTTCTCTTCCAAATTTGACAACTTCCGTTGAACCATTAAGAAGAAAGCGGACAATTTGAAAAAGATCTACATTTACATGTCCAGAACAGCAAGGTGGCAGTGTAAATTAAAAACCAGCGATGAGAGCGCCGTCCGAGATGTCCATGATATTAGCAACGCATTCGCATTCGCATTCAGCATCCTATTCGCATACTCTCCGAATTCGTTCATTTTTTTCAGGATATGATCTTCGTCGCTTGCAAAAGTAAGGCAAACAACGATTCTTCAGTAGGACAAGCGGTTCGATCTCCGGAGGTCCAGAGAGGTCACTCGGGTCAAAAACGGTGTACCGTATACAAATCGAAGTATTTCACTTAGCCGAATTATTCCAACACCTAGATGTCCGCTGTCCATCAAAGATGCAGCACATCGAATTACGTGGACTTCAATGTCACAGTTTGACCTCAGGTCACCGAAGTTGGTTTTACTCATGCACTATATCTATTTACGGGGTACCGAATAAAATCATGGTGACACATTGGATATACCTGATTTTTGCAGGTAATAGTCTACATAGCACGTACATAGAGCACATCAATCAAAATGACCCATTGTGGCCACTGATTCATCACCGTTCGCCAAAAATGCAACTATACCAAATTCTTGTGTACCCGATAATTTCCGCAAAATTTTACTTGGCACGACGAAAAAACACCCAGACATTGGTTATGGCCCATGGATGCAGCACATTGAAGCATCTGGCCTACAATCTGATAGTTTGACCTATATTCGCAAAATACTGTTTGGACCATGCATTATTGCCATCTACGGGGTACCTGATAATACCCTCCTAAATACATTCATCGGATGGACATTAGCGCCAAAAATCTCCCATCGGACAAGAAAGCAGCACATCCAAGTATGTCACCTTAAACTCACCATTTGACCTCAGGTCAACTTAGACTTTAACATCACACCCTATGGGAATATCACGGTGTACCGAATATAATTTTCCTGAATACATTTATCGGATGGATATTACCGTCGAATAATCGCCCACCGAGCAAGCATGCAGCACATTCGAGCATGTGACCGTCAGAGCCAGCGTTTGACCTCAGGTCAGGTTCTATGAAATTCAGAAAAGGAAAGTAGTCCATTTGGATACCGTGTGTGGGCCAAACGAAGAATTGAATGTAGACTATCTCAACACTGATGCATGCACTAGCAACACAAGAAGCAGCACACTGCGTGACCTGACCTCTATCGATGACGCATTTCATCAGGTAGCACTAGCGTCCCATTCAACAACGCATTCAGAAACGAATTCACCAATGTTCTCCGATTCGTCTGAAAATTTGACACAACCTTCGCAGAAATACCCGTACATGCTTCCCGAAACCATTTTCTGCTACGACGAACTGTTTCGCCTTCAGAGGCGAGAAGGTCAGCCAGGTCAAATCTGGGGTGCCGCATAACTTGCCGGAGAATTCACTTATTTGAATAATTCAAACGCTTGTACCACCGCTATCACGGTGGCATGCAGCACACCAAGTCAAGTGGTCACTCGAGGCCACCATTTGACCTCAGCTTGCGCTGCCGGGCACATGCTCGGATGTGCTGCGTCCTTCCTCGGTGGGCGATTATTCGACGCTAATATCCATCCGATAAATGTATTCAGGGAAATTGTATTCGGTACACCGTGATATTCCCATAGGGTGTAATGTTAAAGTCTTCGTTGACCTGAGGTCAAATGGTGACCTCGAGTGACCAGTTGACTTGGTGTGCTGCATGCCACCGTGATAGCGGTAGCACAAGCGTTTGAATGATTCCAACAAGTAAATTATCCGCCAAGTTATGCGGTACCACAGATTTGTCCTGGCTGACCTTTTCGGCTCTGAAGGCGAAATGATTCGTCGTAGCAGAAAATGGTTTCGGGATGCATGTACAGGTATGCCTGCGAAGGTTGTGTCAAATTTTCAGACGAATCGGATAACATTGGTGAATTCGTTTCTGAATGCGTTGTTGAATGGGACGCTAATGCTACCTGATGAAATGCGTCATCGATAGAGGTCAGGTCACGCAGTGTGCTGCTTCTTTTGTTGCTAGTGCATGCATCAGTGTTGAGATAGTCTACATTCAATGCTTCGTTTGGCCCACATTCGGTACCCAAGTGGACTACTTTCTTTTTCTGAATGTCATAAAGCGTGACCGGAGGTCAAACGCTTGCGCTGACGGGAACATGCTCGGACGTGCGGCATCCTTGCTCGGTGGGCGATTATTCGACGCTAATATCTATCCGATAAATGTATTCAGGGAAATTGTATTCGGTACACCGTGATATTCCCATAGGGTGTAATGTTAAAGTCTAAGTTGACCTGAGGTCAAATGGTGAGCTTGAAGGTGACATGCTTGGATGTGCTGCTTTCTTGTCCGATGGGATATTTTTTGGCGCTAATGTCCATCCGATGAATGTATTTAGGAGGGTATTATCAGGTACGCCGTAGATGGCAATAATGCATGGTCAAAACAGTATTTTGCGAATATAGGTCAACTATGAGATTGTAGGCCAGATGCTTCAATGTGCTGCATCCATGGGCCATAACTAATGTCTGGGTGTTTTTTCGTCGTGTCAAGTAAAATTTTACGGAAATTATCGGGTACACAAGAATTTGGTATAGTCGCATTTTTGGGGCATTTTTGGCGAACGGTGATGAATCAGTGGCCATAATGGGTCATTTTGATTGATGTGCTCTATGTACGTGCTATGTAGACTATGACCTGCAAAAATCAGGTATATCCAATGTGTCACCATGATTTTATTCGATACCCCGTAAATAGATATAGTGCATGAGCAAAACCAACTTCGGTGACCTGAGGTCAAATTGTGACATTGAAGTTCACGTAATTAAATGTGCTGCATCTTTGATGGACAGCGGACATCTAGGCGTTGGAATCATTCGGCTAAGTGAAATACTTCGAATTTTATACGGTACACCGTTTTTGACCCGAGTGACCTTTCTGGACCTCTGGAGATCGAACCGCTCGTCCTACTGAAGAATAGTTGTTTGCCTTACTTTTGCAAGCGACAAAGATCATATCCTGAAAAAAAATGAACGAATTCGGAGAGTATGCGAATAGGATGCTGAATGCGTATGCGAATGCGTTGCTAATATCATGGACATCCGTCCGAGCAGGTTATGACGGGATTTCTTGGGGGAGCTCCTAGTCATATAGGATATTAGTGCCTGCTATTACAACGGCTGCAAACAAAAACAGATTTGATCCTCCTATTCTTTCTACACTCAATCATTGTACACACAGCGGACCTTCGACACCTTTGACATTATTTAGATATCTCAACATTCTGGTACCGTACGACAAGCCACGTCGAATGACATCCACTTAATGCAAATTGAAGCCATGGCGACGAAACGCGAGGACTTTGAAAAATTAAAACTAACCTTGACCTAAGGCTTGACCTGACCTGTCCCGGGTTGAAATGTTGCTCGAGGGTTGCCCACCGACTATCGCTTGGTATCAAACATGGGTAGCTTTGGGAGAAAACGAAGAAGCGCGGGGCGATCGAAGAAATGGGCTCGACCATTTTGACTTTGACTTTGACTTTTGACTTTGAAAGTTAATGTGATTTCTGAACAGTTTCCTATGGTACCTCACGGCACGTCTAATGACTCCCACGTGATGAAAATTGAAGACATAGCGACGAGGCGCGAGGACTTCGAGCAATTTAAGCCAACCTTCGATCTTGTGGTTTGACATTGACATGTTCCGGTTTGAAATGTTACTCGAAGTGCACTACGGGCTATTGCTTGATACCAGATGTGTATTGGTTAGGGCGAAGAAAAAAATACGAGGCGACCAAAGAAATCGGTTTGACCTTTGACCTTTGAAATTAGTTAGATTTGATAACATTATAATACGGCACAAGCCACGTCGAACGACACACACATCGTGCAAATTGAACTCATAGCCACGAATCGCGAGGATTTCGAAGAATTCAAACTAACCTTTGACCTTAAGGTTTGACCTTGATATATCCCGGTTTCAAAATGTTACTCGAGGGTTCACCATGGCTATCGCTTGATAGTGGATCTGGGTAGGCTTGGGGGAAAACGAAGAAAACAAATGTGATGATGATTTTTGGGGTTTTAGGGTGAGTCAACCCCAGTGGGTTATATTGCACCCATAACAAGCTTGCTTAATCACACATCAGATTGTCACATAGAAGAGCGCTTAATAGAACATATCTGGGGAAGCAAATTATAAGCTAGGAAGGTGTGTATATTACTTCAAATCCTATCTCTGCAAGGAAGCACAAAACTGCTCTGTTTTGTATAAATCGGGAATAATTTCCTAACAAGTCGTCCAACTTCAGAGTATTTTTTTTAATTTTTTTTTTAATAAATTGAATCCGAGTTCTTGTTGGGGTGGCTTTATGAACCAGGGTCCTATTGCTAAGCAGAGCTTGTTGCGTGAACCCTGGCCCCACCACCCGATCCATTAATTCCAGTTCAACGGAAGAATTTTGATGGAAAGTTTAACGTGCCGTCAATGCATCGGCACGGCCGCCCGGTAGCTCGTCCCCGGCCTTATCGGGCCAGCTGCCAACTGACCCTCCCAGCCGGGGGCTAAATGCGAGCGCGCGAAGCGACTCGAACCCTGCGTTGCCAGGACAGGGGAGACCAGAGCAGGCCAGCGCTCTAACCAACTGAGCTACCGGGGCGGTATTAGCGTCATATCCGAAGTGACGCCTACGTTCTTCCGTATATGCTGCGCACGTCACCAGCACATGGTGCACAGTCAGCGCGGCATTACACCTCACACATTTCGGCCTTTCTTCCCCGCACAATAAATACCTATGAGTGGCTAGGGTGTGACCAATTCTGAGTCGACAGATGGCCACCTCGTCCCTTCTCGTTTGGCTGAAGGACGAGGGCCACAGCGCTAGGCGTGGTTTGATTTGCTTAAATTTGTTGAATTCCACTTGATCCCATCTGCCCTGCCACTGTCTAAGAATAAATGATGAGATGATTGGGTAGTGGTCACTGGCTGGAAGTGGGAGCACGCGTCTACTTGGCGCTTGTGCTGCACGCCTTGCAGCCTGATCGGACAGCTCGTTACCACGTATTCCGACATGTGCTGGGATCCAGCAAAGTGCTACTTGTTTTCCCATGTGATGTATCGAAGTAAGTTGCGATAAAATGTCTCGTACAATGAAATGTTGCTGGTTAAAACTGCGCAAGGCCAAAAGATTGCTCAGAGAATCAGTGAAAATAACATGCATATCTTCGTCGTCGATCTCGATGTATGAAAGGGCTGATGGCTATCAACTCGGCAGTGAAGACCGTGGCGTGCGGCGGCAGGGGAAAAGATCTTGTGGTGGATCCTCTAACGAAAGCACTACCCACGCCTGTGTCTGTCTTTTGAACCATCTGTGTATGTGACGATGTAACCTTGATATGCTGAAGAAATGTGCTCTAATTTACGTGATAGTAGCTCCTCTTTTGTCACATCTTGTTTTCTCTCGACAGCGACGGAGATGTCAATGGAGGGCAAGATCAGCTCCCACGGTGGGGTAGTTGTTTGCTCATACTGCCTGATTCCTTGCATTCGAATTTTCATTTGTCTCAGGAGCGTTCTCATTCTCACACAGTAAGGTGTTCCTCTTTTAACATGATCACGAAGGGCCGCATGCATGTCACGGGAGAACACCGCTGGATATGATGGGTGTGTTGGGAACTATCGTATTTTGCAGGCGTAGCGGATACCGAGCATTTCACGCCTCATGGACAATGGTGGTTCGTGAGCGTCCGCTAGTACGCTGACCGTTGGGGATGTACGAAACGCTCCGGTAATTATTCTCAACGCAGCGTGGTGCATTGGATCCAGCATTCGCTTCATGGTAGCACATGCACCGTCGTATATAAAACACGCATAGTCGAGCTTAGAACGAATGAGATTACGGTATAGCAGATGCAGAGTCCTTCGGTGAGCACCGTATGACATACGAGAAACACACTTCAATATCGCCATGGCCTTAAAACGCTTGTCTCGGATCAATTTTATATGCTCCCTGTATGAAAGACGATGGTCAAACTGCACATCTAGAAAACGAGCCGAAGCCAAACTGCACATGTCGAAAAACACTGCTCCTAAATGTTTCTTTCTCACAAAAGCCAGTCGAATCTCAGTATCAAGCCTTAAAACATGGTCAATCGTACTACGGTTTTTCCGAAAGCCGCACTGGTCGTTGAATAAGACATTCCGAGTCTCTAAGTACCAATTAAGTCGAAGGCTTACCATTCTTTCCATTAATTTACACAATGATGATGTGAGCGATATAGGACGGTAATGGGCTGGGTCATCACCACTTTTGCCAGGCTTTAATAGTGGTATGATGATTGCTTTTCGCCAGGCTGGTGGGAAATATCCCACATCCCAAATTCTGTTGTAAATGGCGAGTAGAGCATGCTTTGCAGACGTTGGTAGTTGTTTCAACATTTCGTTGTGTACTCCATCCCGTCCCTCACACACATTTCTCAAACCGCCGATCGCAGAGGTAAGTTCAGTTTGGGTAAACGGAAAGTTGTAAACAAGTTGTTCATATGTGGTAAAACACATCTCCCTCTGACTACGGGCACGGTGCTGTACAAATGCTGGATCGGTGTTTACACTTCGTTTTGCAATAACATCAGCAATACGGCTGGCTACTTCGCCTGGATCGGCTATGATGTTAATCCAATATTCAGTGCCGGCAGGGGAGCTGACGAGAATTGTCCAGAAATCCTCTTAATACGCGCCCATACTTCGGACGTCGGTGTGGTTCGGCACAGCTGCCCTATATAGGATCTCCATGATGCACGCTTTGCCGCTCGTGTGGTGCGCCGAGCCATTGCCTTGGCCCTTCTGAATATTATGAGATTTTCTGTTGTGCTGTGGCGATCGAATGCCCTGAAGGCGCATCTCCGAGCTCGAATTGCTAGGTGGCACTCCTGGATCCACCACGGCACAGGAGTACGGCGGGGAGTACCGGAGGTCTTCGGTATGGAAGTGGTTGCAGAGTCAATTATGATTGAGGTTAAAGTCTCAATTGTTAATGATGGATCTTCGGGGTCCGTTGGAAGTCTGATTGAAATTCCTCCCACTCAATGTTGCGAAAATTCCACCGCTGTGGACGGCTACCGAGTACGGCGCCATCGCGGTATGACAACCATACCGGAAAATGGTCACTGCCTAGCGGGTCGTCGGATACCGACCATGTAAAATGTTGTACCAGTTGTGGGCTGACAATGCTCAAGTCGAGAGCTGATGTTTGACCAGACGGAAGCGTAAAATGTGTCGGCGTTCCAGAGTTTAAAATACATCGCGACTCATCGAGTAGATAACGTTCTAGGACTCGTCCTTGTGTGTTGGTATCAGTACAGCCCCAAAGCGTATGGTGTCCGTTAAAATCTCCAAGTAGAAGGACCGGTGGGGGTAGCTGAGTCAGCAGCTGTCTGATGTCTGCGACGATAAAACCAGTTCCAGGGGGTAGGTATATAGAGAATATACTGACTGGTCCCCGTCCAAAATATACGCATGCTGCTACTGCTTGGACATCACTACGCAACTTGACCTACTGTACGGAAATACTGTGGTGTACTGCCAAGAGCACACCACCGTGTGCAACGACACCAGCTGGTGCGTCCTTACGGAAAGTCGTGTAGCATTTTATGCTGCAAGCTGTGTTGGGCCTAAGCTTAGTTTCCTGTAGGCAAACCACGCTAGGATGGTGCCGACCTAAAACCGTTTGCAGATCGTCCATGCTCGTACGCAGCCCCCTGCAGTTCTATTGTAAAATGGTTTGTAAATGAACCATTTAAAACGCTAAAGTTATAAAACTTAACGTGATACAATGTACACATTTGTACATGTATGTTGCGTAAAAAGATATTATCACAGTTTATGTTGCACTTGGATTTTCCATCACTTCCGCGGACGCTGAGTGAGCACGTGGTCGATATTTCGGGCTCTCTCCACATGGTGGTGATGTGGACCATGGAGAGACCCGCTTACGTCCGGTCGCGGGAGAATGTGAACTAAACAGAAAAACAAATGTGAGTCGACGGAAGAAATCAGCTTGAATGTTGACTCGTCGAGATGATTTCCAATTACCAACTTTCTGATACCGCATAACAAGCGACGTCGAATGACATCTATTTTCTGCAAATTGAAGCCATAGCGACGAAACGCGAGGTCATCGAAGAACTCAATCAAACCTTTGACCCTGACATGTCCCGGTTTGAAATGTTACTCGAGTGTTCACCACTGGTTATTGCTTGATACCAGATTTGGATGGGTTTGAACGAAAACGAAAACAAGGTTGAGCGGACCGGATGATCAGCTTGGCCTTTGTCCTTGAAAAAGAATTCGATTGCTTAAAGGAAACTAACCACCTTACCGAAATTCTGCAATCATACTAATTAGGGGTATTGGCACCTGAAAATGATGAATATTACATTGGTTTTGCGAAATATTATGCCCATACTTCAAAAAACGGGATTTTGGAACGTTTTTTCTTTTTTATCATAGGCCTCTAAAGGTTCGCCAAGAGAGGAATATAAATTATATAATATAATATATAATATATATATAATTATATATATTACATATATATATATATATATATATATATTATATATATATAATTATATATATAATTATATATATATATATATATATATATATATATATATAATTATATAATATAAATGTAATATATTAAAGATAAAAATAACAAATTTCAGAACGCCAAAGGAATTTTCACAACGCCCACCGAGTCTGTCCATGTCCCAAAACCGATGATAAAAGGCCTTATAACTTCGGCTGGGAGATGTTTTGGACCGAACGGAGTATGAGGTAAGTGATTTCTCGACGTGGTCTTCAAAACTGCTATCTCAGTTAAAATCCCATTATAAAGGTGGTTAGTTTCCTTTAACTTTCTGATACCGCATAACTAGCCACGTCGAATGACGCCCATTTGATGGCAATTGAAGCGATAGCAACTGAACCTCGCGTTTGGTCGATATCATTTCAATATCGCCATCGAATAAATCAAGCTACCTTTAGACCTAGAAGGTTGACCTTCTACAGGTTTGAAATGTTACACAATGGTTCACCACAGGCTATTGCTTGATACCAGATTTGGGCAGGTTTGGGTGAAAACGAAAAAAAGGGAGACAACCGAAGAAACCGGTTTGCGTTGAACCTTGACCGTTAAGGTGGTAATGTGAGACCTATGTAATTGCTTTCAGCGTGTTCAGTGCAAGGAGAAGCATTTGTGGTAATTGATTCGAACGATCATAAACCCGTCGCTGAATGCCGATGTCTATAAAAATACGCCTCTGGCGAACACGTCGCCGAATACGAATACGAATACGTTAACTTGACGCACGTGATTAAGGCTTTCCATGGCTTCCCTGCACGGTCTTGGAGATACCCAAGGATATCCAGAGTCGCGTTTGTTCAATATATATCAATATATGCGCAGGTGAATGCAACCTAAGACTATAAAGCCTTGCGATAATGCCTCGCAATGAAATAGTTGTTGCCTCGCAAGGCACAATGTTCCACCCGAGCGAAAAAAAAACTGTCGAGGTTCATGTTATTCGAGAATGGTCTAGAAGCAGAATTTTCTACGTTCGCTGATTTACCAATCAGAGATTTTGTGACGACAGATAGCCTGTGAAGCCCGTTGATTGGCTAGATCGGCTTCTTGTATTTTTGGTGATTCTCTTGCATACATATTTTCACTTTATAAATGATTAATTATAATTCTGTGACGATCATACTCAGGTAGCTGAGGCTTGGGGGACACGGAAAAAAATTGAGGGAGACAAATAGCCACTTTTCAGAAATTGGTGTGGGGGGGGAGACATGTCCCCCCCCCCCAGTGGTTACACCAATGGATACCATTGCTGAACCGTTATACCTCTGTTCCTTCTACTTGTGGAAACAAGCTTCTTTTTTCGTTTGGTCGTGTCATCTGAGTAGACCACACTAGTTATGTTTGCATCAGTCATTATTCGTCATGTAGCTTGGTTGATCGTCAGGTTGATGTAGCATATCTTGACTTTAGTAAGGCCTTTGACAAGGTACCCCATAAACGGTTAATGATGCAGCTTCAGGTCCATGGCATTGCAGGTAGCACCCTAAAATGGATAGAGTTGTGGCTTTCAGATAGACAGCAGAGAGTAATGCTAAATGGTACAAACTTATCATGGCAAAATGTTCTTAGTAGAGTCCCTCAGTGGTCGGTACTGGGGCCACTATTGTTCATTATATTTGTGAATAGCATTGAATGTGGCCTAAGCAGTAAGGTTTTGAAATTTGCGGATGATTTGAAGATCTTTAGGGCAATAACAGGGCACAATGAGCAGGTTTTGCTGCAGAACGACTTAGACGAGCTTGTGAAGTGGTCCGAAAAATGGCAAATGAAGTTTAATTTTGATAAGTGCAAAGTCATCCATGTAGGTAGGCAGAATATGAAGGTGCCATACTTGATGGGTGGCCAAGTATTATTTGTGACTCAGCAGGAGAAGGACTTAGGTGTTATTTTGAACACAAAATTGGAGGCATCAGAACAGACCAAAGAAGCCAGGAAAAAGGCACTAAGAATGCTTGGGGAAATACAGAGGAATGTGTCATACAAAAGTGAGGAGGTCATCAGGAAGCTTTACTGTACATATGTCAGGCCACATTTAGAATACTGTGTCCAGGCTTGGTCCCCTAGTTATGGGAAAGATTGTTGGCTTTTAGAGAGAGTACAAAAGAGGGCAACACAAATGGTTAATGGTATAGGCAACCTGGCATATGAGGAAAGATTGAAGAAATTGAATATGTTTTCACTTAGATATAGAAGGCTGAGAGATCTCATCGAGGTTTTTAAATTTGTTCATGGTCAGGAACAGGGATATCTCAGGGAAATGTTTGAATTTAACAGAAATGATGCAATTAGAGGTCATCAATTCAAAATTAAAGTTAATCACAGCAGGACAAGGTTAAGACAGTCTTTCTTCACCAACAGGGTAGTCGAACACTGGAACCAGCTGCCAGGAACCATTGTCAGTAGCAACACACTGAACATCTTTAAAAACGTCATAGGCAATCATTATAAGAATAGGGGGCTTGTTTTTCTGTATTCCAGTGAGGGCTGATATACAGATTTGGTGGGCAACTGGTTCAGTGTCCAAAAGTGGCTCATAGTTGCACTGATCTTTTATGTCGTCATACTTTATACATCAACAATGTTGTCTTCCCATTTCTCCATTTCATAGCACCAACTGCAACCACCAACTCCACTTTTATGGATAAATATTGAAACACCCACTTTGCAGCGTTGTAGATCGCTTAGGAGGCCTCGCCACCCCTGTGACGTCATTCCCAGTGCCATAAGTGCACTTTCTTATTCCCTTTGACGAGCTCAAGTGTTTGAAAGATTTGCCCTTCCCGTCTCTACAATTCATTCTGATTTGTGAATGATGTCCTTGAACATTCTTAAGTCACCAGCTTTACCACTGGTAGCCTCCCTCGTAATTTCTCCAAAGCTCCGCCAGTGCTTAGCATGCAAATGTTACGAACACCAACACATGTAAAAGTAATGGCCGTTTGCGCCAAATTCGGACCGTATTTACCGGCCGCCATTCGCGGTCGTATGACAATCACGAAAGGGAACAAATAGTTTATGTCTTACGCACTGATATCGACAGCATCGTGACATGGTATGTCTGTCGTTATGGGCGACACACAATTGCATACACGTCACGTCGCATCATATCACCGCACCGATAGGACGCTGTGAGTCTGGCGCCATCACACGTTCCCATGGCCAAGATCGGTCTAGCCGACCGTCTACCTCCACACTGGTCCCTACCCACGTCACAACCGAAGCCACGCGAGCCTTTCTCTGAACACGGTACATGGCATCTTCACACGCCGCTCTGCTGGCCATGCGCCGCAAACAGTCACCAGCCTCTTTTGTTGAACTTGGGGTCAACCACTGCCTGAGCAGTATTGGTCCGCGGCGATATACCGTACCGCCAACGGCAGCATACCAGTCTGTGAATGGTGATATGCCAGACTGTCAACGGTGATATAACAGACTGTCAATGAGTACAATTATTTCACCAGGCGGGCGATCCCCTTCTGTCTTGTGACTGTGACCGACTGGTGACCGTGACCCGACCACCAGCCACTGGTCGGTCTCGGCCGTCAGCTATCCCGCCGTCTCCGAGGTGAGTCGGTCAGGTGGCAGTTGACGCCTCCGGCGTCGGTGTCAACCGCCGACCCGACACCACCAGCTGAGCGCCGACCCGCTCCCGTGAGTCTGGCATCGCCGCCTGTCTCCGCCACGCTTCGTGTGGCCGTACACCTGACGGCGCCACAGGGTCGACTGCAACCGTACACCTGACGGCGCCATAGGGCCGACTGTGGCCGTACACCTGACGGCGTCACAGGGTCGACTGTGGCCGTACACCTGGCGGCGCCACAGGGTCGACTGTGGCCGTACACCTGACGGCGCCACAGGGCCGACTGTGGCCGTACACCTGACGGCGCCACAGGGTCGACTGTGGCCGTACACCTGACGGCGCCATAGGGCCGACTGTGGCCGTACACCTGACGGCGTCACAGGGTCGACTGTGGCCGTACACCTGACGGCGCCACAGGGTCGACTGTGGCCGTACACCTGACGGCGCCACAGGGTCGACTGTGGCCGTACACCTGACGGCGCCACAGGGCCGACTGCAGCCGTACACCTGACGGCGCCACAGGGTCGACTGTGGCCGTACACCTGACGGCGCTGCCCGGCAGTGACTAGTAGGCGGTGGGCGAGCATGGACATCGACCATCTCGTATTCACGGCGGCTGATGCTGGATTCTACCGCAGCGACATCAGCATGGAGACTAAGGGGACGCCGAGCAGCAGTGAGCCGACCACGCCGATCCTGCAGTGACAGACACGTGGCGTCATGACGGTCTTCCACAAACAGACACTTGACGTCATGACTAGCTTCCACAATCCTGTGACCGCCTGCATGCGATCGTATTTTTACCGACAACAAACGCTGAAAGCACTAGTCATTTCCATTGTGCATCTTGCATGCTTACACGCATCACAAATGCTTTGATGATCAAAGTTTAAGACAGGTGATTCGTTTTCGTCAACTGCACCACGAGAACGCCAGAGTGTGAGTTACCAGCACATATCCAATAGCGAATTTGTGTATTAACTTTGGAACATGATTATTGTAGTATGGTATTTTCCTGAAGTTTCCCCGTTTTTCAGGTGGGGCCGGATCCCACAAATAAATCCCAGCTGGCGTCTAGAGCCCAGGGATCAGTGTTGGCCACGTCCTTGCTGTCTGCCAGGGTTTAAACTTCCGTGACATATTACTAGTAGACGCGTAAAGCACGATGCAGACGGTTGCATCAAAGGCTTTATGCTTCAATATTTTGAATAGTTTACCATATATTTCAGAAACTGGAAACTTCGTTGCACCTTAGCATAGACTATGTAGTGCATCACTCATCACTTCACAATTATTTTTATATGTAGCTTTACATAATCAGTGCCCTGAATCGAGAAGAAATGTAATATTTTGCATGCAAGCCCTAGCATTTTCAAACCAAACATGGGTGTCGATCGGTATACTATTGAGGGGGCCTTGGTCCCCCATCGTCTAATGTTGGCATGCTCCCCCCCGAATAATTTCATCGTTTAACATGACCATATGGGACCAACCAGCCCATCCCCCAATCTACGTGGGTCCGCTCATTGCTTCTATGCCTCCCCCGAATAATTTTCAATACATGCCCGTGAAACTGAACGCATATCCCTATAACCTACGAATGCATCCGAAGTGGTTTCCTCGATAATGCAGTGCGGGCGACCTAGTTGATATGGAGGTCAGCAAGTCAAGAGAACGGAATTTTCCATGTCATGCTGAATATTGACGAAGTTTTCCAACATCATTCTTGGCATGATCAAGAAAAAAGCATCTTTCCAGCTAGATTAACCAACAGGAAACCGTTCGTTCCCTTCAAGCACGTATATACTGTCATAACATGAGCATCATCACAAACCCTTGTCCACCAATACACAAAGCATATATTATCAAGAAGTACTAATTATGCCAATTAGTTGATAGATCAGCATGGAAGAAGCATATAATACAACACTTGCATAGAGAGCCGAGAAGTAGGTGACTGAAGCTTGCACTTGCAGTTACCATAGAGTTTGTACACGAGCGCGAGCGAAATACAAAGCAGAAAGAACACCTCAGCCGAGGCCACCACTACTCACCAAGAATGACAGATAAAGACCAAGTTTGACAGCTGCTGGTCCTGCCCAGTTCGACAGTGCTCCACGACTCTGTTTCATGAAGATTGAAGGCATTGAAAGTAGAAAAGGCAGATGTGCACAAGAGCAGCCACCCCACACTGATGCATGTATGTATATTGATTACAGCACAAGCAGTTGGTCTGTATCAACTGCCAGACAGTTGATGACAGTGGTGGCACATAGCGCGTGGTCGTGGTACCCCTGCACTGCGACTGCTGTACCTCTGTACAGTAACCGCCGTGCTGCCGTACAGCAACCGTTGTACTCTGTACAGCAACCGTTGTACCCCTGTACAATAGTGGCCGTGTCAGCAGAACATAGTTACACCACATGCAGCGCTGCATATAAGCCACTTTACCTCTGTAAAACAGCAGCTGTACCCGTGTACAACCACTGCACCCCCGCCTAACAAGAACCGGACCCCCGTATAACAGCCGGTGTAAGGAGGTAGCTGTCGGGCGGGGTAGGAATGGCTCGGTGGCAGCCGACGTTATCGGACTCCTCACCAGAGCGGCTAGCAGTGAGCTCTCCCTGAGCCTGAGCGGACCACAGCCGTCCCACGTGCACCTGTAGATCTCCAGGTCCGCACACGACGTCCGTCGCGGCGCTACAGACGCCGCCGCGGGCTACGCTACACTACCCACGGGGGCATCTCCGCCGTGGACGCGCCGCCCCCCCCAACCATTGAACAATATTTGTACAGCCACTATTGATGAGTATGGCCGGCTGCAATGTCACGTGTTGCCGCATGCAGATGACGTCTGCGACGGCACTAACACACACACACACACATACACACACACACACACATACACACACACACACACATACAATCGCACACGCATACACACAGAGATGCACATACAAACGCACAAACACAGATGGATCCCTACGTTTACCTAGTGTGACGAGACACCCAGCCGCAGAACATCAGTTGCACACAGTGAAGTCACGTCACACCACGCGACGCGCGGGGACCGTGCCTCAGAACGGCGCACACAGTATGAGTCGATCGAAGAAGCCTCTCTGAGATGCACTGTACAGCAGCCAAGTGAGACACAGTTCAAGCGAAAGTATGTGTTGCGTCAGGTCAAGCGAAGACGACTGTAGCGTCACCCCCAGAAAGCCGACCGGAAGCTGACAGCGGCTGCAAGTATGGCGTGATATTGGGCCGGGCGTCGGCGCGCCGCCTCAACCGAGCATGCGGCGCATTCGGCGCAGGCCCGACCGAAACGGCGCCACGATCTTATCGTACGTGACTCCCAGGTACGTGCCCATCCAGGACATCCAGCCCGTCCGACTGGTGGCCTTCAACTTGTTGCGCAGCCGCTTGCACGTGTACTGCAACAGGGAGACATGGCTATCAGTGATGACGCTCACATTAACATGAGATGACACGATATCGGTAGATGCACCGACGGGGAGGTCATCTCATTCACTTCCCATGGGTTCGATTTGTATTTGAAACTAGGTGCGACGAACATTTACCTCGGCCTTCGCTGAAAATTTTAACGATTTTCGTACGTCATTTTCGTGAGATCTTTCGCTTCACATCAGGTCCTGATGATATCCCTCGGACCTCTTTACAATTCGGAGTGTACCCTTGGGGACAAAACGCTCCAACGGGTTATGGTCAGAAACATGTTAAAAATATCGAAGTAAGGATATTCAGTGATGACGCTTGTGACATTAACAACACTGGCACGCCCAGTGGCCCCCATCAGTCTCGCTCCCGAGATTTTCCACTTCTTATTGAAACAAGTGTTCCATTGATTAGATATGTCGAATCGTAGAACAGAATTGTTTGCATTCAGCGGCCAGCGTTTAGCTTTGCTTTTGCCTTACATTGCGTGTTTTGGTAAGCTTTCTGTTTGTCTTGCTGAAGTGGTAGCGTAGCGTGCTCGGTACAGGTGAGTGCAGCGTACTTACCTGCCTAGCGTTAGAGCGTCCCGACACGATATCGCAGAGAAGACGCTTTTTACACTCAGAGTCACATGCCGGTCGAACCGGAGACGCCTTCATGTAGAACCTGCCGTGGACAGCGGCAGGATCAGTTCAACACTACAGACTGTGGAGCCAGTCCTATATTACATACGGCAGAAACAGTCAATATCACAGACGGCAGGGCCAGACCAATAACACATACGACGGTTCAGTCCAGCACCACAGTCTGCAGAGCCAGTCCAGCACCACAGACGGCATGCCAATACAGTACCATATACGGCAGGGCCAGTACAACACACGAAATTTAGCATAATTGCGATTTGAACAATGATCGTGTGACTCGGAGGGTGCAGGCGTGGAGCGCGAGCACGTGTATGAGCACCCTGACGGCACCACAGTGCGAAGACTCCGCCCTCCTATTGGCCGCTGCCAGACCTCGGCGCCGACCTGGACGGACCTCGGCCAGCCCTGCCCACCTGTAGTACTTCTGGAAGAGCCGCTCGTCGGCGGCCATCCGGTGCACCAGCCGGTCCCACTCGTGCGGCGCCAGGCTGGCCAGGCCGAACGCCTGGCGCGCCGAGTAGAGCCGGAACCAGTGCGGCCGGCCCAAACGGTTGGCCTTGTCCAGGTCCATGATCCACGTCTCGTGGTCCACGACCATCTGGCGGGTCAGGCAGACGGGTCAGCGCCGTCGCGGTGGACAGGAGGGACTTGTACTCAGGGTTAGCTGGACAGGACGGACACATACCCAGGTCTGGTGGATAGGACGGACACGAATCCAGGTCTGGTGGACAGGACGGACACGAACCCAGGTCTGGTGGACAGGACGGACACGCGCTCAGGTCTGGTGGACAGGACGGACACGGACCCAGGTCTGGTGGACAGGACGGACACGAACCCAGGTCTGGTGGACAGGACGGACACGGACCCAGGTCTGGTGGACAGGACGGACACGAACCCAGGTCTGGTGGACAAGACGGACACGGACCCAGGTCTGGTGGACAGGACGGACACGTGCTCATGTCTGGTGGACGGGACGGACACGGACCCGGGTGGTCTGGTTGGCAGGTGGACGTGCATCAAGAGCTAATTTGACAAGGACTGGTGGATGGTGTTTTCGCTGTGCCATACGTAGGCAGCTTGATTTACCTCCAACGCTGCTGAGATGAAGGACAAATCACTACCCACAGACCGTCCTCATTGTTAGTGCAGTCAGGCCCCGTTCTTGGTACGGTACGCAGCCACCGATCAGTGTCGAACTGGGTCATAGTATTACTTTAGAAAGGGGGTTTATGGACAAGTGCGACTATGGAACTACTCGAAGTCGCGCTGACGGTGCGGTCCCTGGCAGGAGACGACCTCTAGCGCGGCAGTGTCAAAGGCAGTACTTCCCGATCCGTAGCATTGATTCGCGTAAATCTGATGGGATTGGGAATTGGGATTTTGGACGGAGAAAGGGACATAGTTGAATAGAGTGAAGAACTGAAGCAAATTGCGTGGATGAGGCCAATAATCATTTTATTTGGAATGTCGTAATTTTTATTCCCAAAACGAGCACCTTTGATCCATACACAATGCGCTTTCGTCCTAGAAAGAGTACGCAAAGGGGTCTAGGAGAAGAAACAAAATTAGCACCGCAGACAGGAACAACACTAAAAAGGTAGCGTGCGAGCAGATTGTAGTCCATGTCCTGGAAAAGTTTCCAGAAGAGCCAAGGGATGCAAATTTATCAAAAGGAATGGTAAAATATGCAGTGTCAAACAAAAAAGTCGTCCTCTAGAAGAATACAGACGCTCTCAAAAGGATGGGGGGGGGGGGCGGCGGACCACCTACAACCGAGCCACCACCACACATAAGTTCGCTGGCTGAAATGTATGCCGATGTTTATTGCCGTCAGGGAGCCTCTGGAGGCGAGTGGGTATTGGCACTCATTTTGTTCGGAATGAATTAAAATCGAAAGCAAAATCAACTGATCAGCTATAAACATGTTGAGCGGTCGATCCTCCAGAGCGGTCGATGACCTGCCTCGCTGGAAATTCCAACTTGGCTCTTAACACAAGGTGCAGGAAGTAATGTTAAACATCGTACCAGATTCGGCCTTTGTTGCAGTAATCACGTCCAACAGCATAGCTGGCAAATTTACATTTACACGTTACATCCGGCAACCAGGCAAGGAAAGTTAGCCCGAGGTGATCTAACACGTGACCCATGAACGTTATTACGATGGGCAAGGTACGTCTTTCCCCTCATTACTCGCTTTCAGTTCGCAAAGTGCAAAACCAATGATGTCATTTTGCTAGAATTTCCACAATAATTATCTTAGCTAGGTACAGGTTGCATGTATTATTTTATGACACGCAGGGACGACGCGAAATCAGCTCGGTGAAGCCTTCTTTTCGGGGATGCCTTTTTGGAGAATTTCGCTGACTGCAGACTATTTATGTGCACTTAGTTCCTTGCTCCTCTCTGCCCCTGGAGCTGTCACTGACCAGCGCACTAAACGGTTGAGATAACGCATCTTCACCCAAAGCGCGATAGCCTAAACCATCACCAACAACGGCTCCATCTACAACACGTCTAATCACCGTTCACTAGCCCACAAACATCGCACGAAGCACTTCGCCGCAGCATCACGGCTGCAGGAGCAACGGTGCCACTCCAGTAACATACATGCACTGGGAGCAGACCACACAGATCCCACCACCAACAAACGCAACAACTCAAGGTGAGTGACCAGGGGAGACAGAGGACTATCCCAGAGCATGCCGCGGACGCCCCGGCCCGCGCGGCGGAGCGGCCGACGCCGCCAGTACCTTGTTGTCCTCCTGCACGTCATACAGGCGGTAGCCGGAGTTGAGGCCGGGGTAGTGGGTGATGCTTGGCCCTATGTACATGACCGTGGTGGCGTTGAGCAAGTCGTCCGAATCCTCCACCGGGTACGTTAGGCTGTACTGGTCGAAGTGGGTGTGCCCGAAGAACTGGGCAATCACAGTGCCCGAGTACCTAGAGCAGTCGCAAGATGTGATCTGTGTGTCGACTGAACCTGATCCACGGTGGGTGGTGGTGGGGGGGGGGGGCATGGAAGCGTCCACCACCGTCAGGGGAGTGGTCAGTGTGAGAGCGTCCGCCACCGTGAGAGGGTCCGTTTGAGAACGTTCATCGCTGTCGGGGTGGGGGTCAGTGTGTGAGCATCCATCACCGTCAGGGAACTTGTCAGCATCACATGCGCAGGGTGGTAAAGGGACCAAGTGGTCAGGAGGCGCAGACGATGACGGATGAAGGGCAGCTTGTTGGATAGACATGTGTTCGATGCTGGGCAAGGCGGTGTATCTGTTACCAGGCAAGCACGTGCCCAGTGATTACCACGTCACTCAGTCACGGCGCACAACTCTTCGACCCAAGTCGCAGTGTGTTGGGACTGATGCACGCGATCTCGCCCGTCTTCGCCCTGCTCGGTACACAGTATAACTCTGGAATTATCCCAGGCTCGCCGCCGAAACAGAACCCGGCTTCGTAAAATTCAGAAGAGCGCATTGGAACTGAGAACTACCACAGGAGCCTTCTCAGGTGCTTGACGGTGCCATGCAGGCCGTCCTAGTCGCGGGGCGTTGTGAGCTGGACCGCACACAAACGACAACCCTGCGTGATTTGCCGCGATTCTGCTCATTGCTGGGATTGGTACCATGACGAGTTGCTTATAAATCACAGACGGTAGGAGCTCTCCTATTTACATTGCACATGCAGAAGCGGCAGTTCGGCTGTGAAGCCGGGGACCGTCGATCTGAAGCGTTATCTGGTGCAGCTGTCGCGATGTTGCAATATCCACCACCGCAAAACGTCAGATAAAGTGAGTGGCGTCACCAGCACCCCCGGTCAAGTTTGGAAGTGGAACCAACCTTGGAAGCGCCGTCGTCTACGTCATACACCCGGTAGCCGGGGTTTAAGTCAAAGAATGACGTCACAGACGGGGCGATGTACGCCACGTTGTTGGGCACGTCATTCTGTCGTATGTCGTAGAAAAGCTGGTACTCGTCGTAATGGGTATGTCCGAAGAATTGGGCGGTGATGGTCTGAGAGAACCTGTGGATGAAAGGCAGTCTGGTGCTGTGGACGCTGGCAAGCGTCACGTGGGCAGGAGCAGCCAGTGTCACGTCACGTGACTAACAAAGGCAGTTACAGGTGTTGTCACGTCACGTCACGTCACGCCGCTGCGGCAGACACAGCTGTTGTCACGTTACTGATAGAGAGGCACAGTCGTTGTTACATTATGTCACTAACAAGAGTCTGGCACAGCTGTCACGGCACGCCACTGACAAAAGTCGGTGTCGCCACGCCACTAACATGTCACGTCACGCCACGCCACTAACAAGAGCCGGACACAGCTGTCATGTCACGCCACGCCACTAACAAGAGCCGGACACAGCTGTCACGTCACGTCACGCCACTAACAAGAGTCTGGTACAGCTGTCACGGCACGTCACGCCATTAACGAGCGTCGGGCACATCTGTCACGTCATACCACGTCACGGTAAATTATGCAGAGACGCACTTATCGTCACAGCATATCATGGATACACTTCTTTAGGTACAACGTAGAACAGAAACAGTTCCCTATGTAAAGTGCAGCATCATTGGCACGACCCTCCACACTGCGGCACTTGAGTGCCTTCATCCGTAGACAAAGTGCATCACGGATACATATCCACAGGCAGCATAGCAATACTCTCTTTAGATCAATACATTACGACTATATTCCATGTCGAGACCACGGAGTATATGGCATTACAAGAGTACAAACAGTTCCACAGCTGAGCTAGAAAAACGCTGACCGAGCCGGGGAGACAACGGACCGACCATCCATACCACCCACGTACCGGTTGACGATGCGGTAGTAATTTTTTGACCAGATGGCGAGGCAGTCTGTGTGGCCGGGTGGAATATGGCCCAGGATGTGGACCTTCTCTTGGTTCAGCTCCGCCGTCTGCAGCTCGTAGACGAGCCAGCTGAGCTCTTGTGCCGGATCCGTGGCGTTGAGCAGCAGCCACCTGCAGGTCAGACCAGCGATCAGGCCAGGTCAGAGCGGGTCTGACGTCACAGTTCAGACTACAGCTCGTATCAGGGTGATTATCACAGCCAGTCCAAAACCTGCTTTATAACCAGGAATGGATGCTGTTTTGTACATTTTTTAGGGGGAAGTGCCTCCTCAATGTTGGCTTTGCCCCCCCCCATAATTTAAACTGTTAAAATGCGACACTATTGAGTATCCATTGGGACCCGACCATTGCCTCATGTATTATGCCCCCCCCCCCAATAATTTTCACAAATCAACACCCCTGTAACCAGGTCTGCTCAGCTGAGCCAGACGGCTGTGACAAGAGGAAGATAGTTATTCTCTTCGTGAGTAAACGCGCACAAAATACGCTACAGTAAATACTTCACAAAGTGAACAACGTCTGCCGCAAAGGGTATTATTAACGCTCGGCTTGTGTCTGATTCAAACTGACATATTCTTCGTGCGTCAAACATACCACTATCATCTGGAAACTGCCATTCAGCCACCCGGATGTCAAACCACGGAATGAAAGATTCAGTGAGCTGGTGTCCCCTTATTCTAAGAATTCGAAAAAGAAAAGCATGTAATATGGACATGATCACGCATTTGGACAAAGAGAAACTATAAAACTATGCAGAACATGTCAGAAATGAAAATTTGATGGCCGAGCGCAGTCGTAAAGCAGGGACAGTCCATCTGGGGCGCACCTCCTCACTGACCAGCCGAACAGAGTCCGGCACGGAACCATATGAACATCGTACCACCAGAACACTGAATGGCACTCCCTCCAGTACGAGGAAAAACGGACTTGGCCATACCGGAACAAACTCATCAAATAAGTCCGGCACGTCAGTAAATCCACTACGCTGTCTTTCTTAGCAATCAGTTCGGTGTAAATGTTTATGTTGGCTGCTCCCATGTGTGACAGATGGGTTCAGTGTATTTTCTTGCGTGACAGATGAGTTCAGTGTATCTTCCATGCACATACCATCATGTACCATCCAACGATGCTAATTTATGCAGCTATTGGTCTCATGAGGATGAACCTAACGCGTACGTCCGCACCAGTTTTTGTTGTTGCAGTAGTTCATGTTGAGCGATACGATGCGGAAGCCGGGCTTGACCAGCACCGAGTAGAAGGCGCCGCGTCGCACGGTGGCCGAGGTCTGGTGCGGCAGCCAACGGCGCCACTCACGGTCCAGCTCGTCGTACAGCCACGAGATCGAGTGGTGGCCTCCGATCTCGGGCGGCGGAAAACTGGCAAAGGTCCGCTGCTGTCAGGCTACTGACGATAGGTTCACTGGCCACGGGATAGCTGACGACAGGGTTATCGGTCACGGGGGAGCTGGTGGGGAGCTGGTGTGGCCAGCTGGGCAGCTGGGGCATCAGCATCGACTGCCTACAATACTAATGACGTTAGTGAGCTTCCTGTAGGGACGTTAATGAACTTCCTGTGGGAACTGGAGACACACGGCCAAGTGATAAGTTGAAAAATTGAAAGGTAACATCAGCTGTTGCTTACAGCATATCATGGCGTAAGCTGTCGTTCCACGAAGACAGAATATCTCCGGATAACAGCGTAGTCCCGGAGAGATTCACTCATTCCTCACATCACTCCAGAACACTACTGTATCTCTCGTTTAGAGTCATGGGTTTGGCGAGGAACGCTTTGTGGCCATCAAATTGGGAGAGTGCAATTCTCTTTTGTTTTTGAGATCAGAAATCTCTTTCATTCTCCGGTGAGTTTTGGCCATTTTATCAAAGACATACGGCTGATGACGTCAAACAGCATTATTAAACATTCCAGCGAGAGAAAATGATACTTTGCTGGATGAGAAAATCAGGACCAGGCTGTTTTTTTTCAATGCTGCTACACGGGTGATGACTACCGACTCCTGTGTAACTCCAGCCCCTCCCCACCAGCATCTGGGTGGGGTGGGGGGACTGACCTGTTGACGGGCGCCGCTTCATGATTCCCCAGCGCAGGGAAGATGGGTGTGTTGGGGAAGTATTTGATGAGCAGGTTGTGACTCTGACGGATAATGTTGAGGTTCTCCTCGCGCGTCTGATTCCACACGTCATGCGGAGGCAGGTCGCCCGTCCAAATTATGTAGTCCAGCGTCTGCCAAGGTCAGGTCATGTAGCGTTGGCACGGGTCTGGTCTGGTCACAGCATAGTGCATTGCGTAGCCAGCATGGATAAAAATACAACAGAATTGAATTTCCAGCATAATCACTTCGATTATAGCAAGTCGAGCAAACAAATGTCTTTAGGTTGGAGAGCCAAGACATCAAGGTTACCACTCACAAATCGTTGACCACATCGACCCGAGATTGGGGCAGGTGTATTGTGCACAGTGAACAGCCCTCACACCCCATTTGTGTGTCGAGATCTGCAACGTCATTGCGGAGACAAGAAACATGCTCACTGATCGAATTGTTCCAGAATATGTCCCAGTCACGTGAGCTTATTTGTAGGCGATCAGTAAAGCTAAGACGATCCAATGTTTGCGCACTTGGTTTGTAACCAAGTGCTCAGGGTCTGGCCACTTGGCTTTAAGCTTGGATATAAATCGGCAGGATCAGATCTCCTCTCAAATGGAGCAAATTGGTAGAGTTCCGCCGACCAACACCTCATGGCACACCCGGCTGACGGCGAAAGTGCTTCCCACAGGCAGAGCGATGTGGTCGAGCCTCGTCTGTACTGCCGGTTTCCACTTCCCCGATCGAGTGAAAGTGCGGACAGTGGAGAGGCTGGAAGCCAAACGGGACAATGTTGGCCGCTCGTCTGTGTACCTCGCATCCTACACCAGTCTGGAGTGGCGTGCATGCGCACCTCTTGTGTGTCGGAACTGGACGGGAAATGACCGGAAATGGCCGCTGTCGACGCTTCAGACCGGGCCGAGATGCGGCCGCCGACCGTGAACAGCATCGCACCAGCACGGTCCACGGCCACTTATAATGTAATCGCTGGGAAAGTGTGTGGTCATTTTTCGGGAATGTTAAACACCGTCTGGAAAAACACGGTGGCCTGATCAGACACACTGGCCGAGTTTGAGCTGCTTTCCACCGTGTCTGGCTGTATCTGGCCATGTGCGGATACGTGTGGCTGCATCTGGCCGTGTGCGGATACGTGTGGCTGCATCTGGCCGTGTGCGGATACGTGTGGCTGCATCTGGCCGTGTGCGGATACGTGTGGCTGCATCTGGCCGTGTGCGGATACGTGTGGCTGCATCTGGCCATGTGCGGATACGTGTGGCTGCATCTGGCCATGTGCGGATACGTGTGGCTGCATCTGGCCGTGTGCGGATACGTGTGGCTGCATCTGGCCGTGTGCGGATACGTGTGGCTGCATCTGGCCGTGTGCGGATACGTGTGGCTGCATCTGGCCGTGTGCGGATACGTGTGGCTGCATCTGGCCGTGTGCGGATACGTGTGGCTGCATCTGGCCGTGTGCGGATACGTGTGGCTGCATCTGGCCGTGTGCGGATACGTGTGGCTGCATCTGGCCATGTGCGGATTGTGGTGCATCTGGCCATGTGCGGATACGTGTGGCTGCATCTGGCCATGTGCGGATACGTGTGGCTGCATCTGGCCATGTGCGGATACGTGTGGCTGCATCTGGCCGTGTGCGGATACGTGTGGCTGCATCTGGCCGTGTGCGGATACGTGTGGCTGCATCTGGCCGTGTGCGGATACGTGTGGCTGCATCTGGCCGTGTGCGGATACGTGTGGCTGCATCTGGCCGTGTGCGGATACGTGTGGCTGCATCTGGCCATGTGCGGATACTGTGGCTGCATCTGGCCATGTGCGGATACGTGTGGCTGCATCTGGCCGTGTGCGGATACGTGTGGCTGCATCTGGCCGTGTGCGGATACGTGTGGCTGCATCTGGCCGTGTGCGGATACGTGTGGCTGCATCTGGCCGTGTGCGGATGTATGTGGATGTATTCTGGAGGATGCGTGTGGCCGTATTCTGGATAATGTGTGTGTCTGTATTCTGGTGTATGTATGTGGCTGTATTCTGGAGGACGTGTGGCTGTATTCTGGAGGATGCGTGTGGCCGTATTCTGGATAATGTGTGTGTCTGTATTCTGGTGTATGTATGTGGCTGTATTCTGGAGGACGTGTGGCTGTATTCTGGAGGATGTGGCACCGCACCGGTCCGTGGACTTCCGCGATTTGCTGCAGCATGCTCTCGACGGTGCGGAGGGGTGTGTCGCAGCGCCGGTAGTCGCCCCAGTAACCGGCCGCCGCGCTCGGCCGCTTCGGGTAGCCGCTGGTAGCCCTGCCAACGATGGCCACCGGTCAGCCGCAAATGAGCTGGGCCGCCACCGGCCGCACCTCACATCAACACGAGCTGGGCCGTCACCTGCCACACCTCACATCAACACGAGCTGGGCCACCACCGGCCGCACCTCACAACAATATGGGCAGTCAAAACAGAGTGGAAACGCAGACATTTAAATTATCTTGCGCCGAACAGGTAAAACATGAAATATTGCAAATAAAGGTCATCAAACCCCGTGACAGTGTTCAAGTGTTCTGCTATTGTCACATATGTAACATTCGCCACAGATTAACCTGACTAAACACCAGAGGTCAGTCGAAACGGGCTGAGCCGACCCAACACCTCTGACAGTCGACGTGGGCTGACCCGACCCAACGCCAAAGGTCAATCAACACGGGCTGACCCGACCCAACACCTCTGACAGTCGACGTGGGCTGACCCGACCCAACGCCAAAGGTCAGTCGACACGGTGTGTGTGTGTGTGATTAGGGTTTTAGGGCGCATCGACCATGGTAGATCATTTAGCACCCATAACAAAACAGAGAACTACTTAGTCAGAGCCATGTCTTAGTGTTGTGGTTGGGTGACTGGTTTTCACTGGCCTGAATATATTATCAAAAATCCCATTTTCCTAAAGTATCGACACACTTGTCCTAAGCAGTCCGAGTCGTCTCGAAGGAGACTGTTGGTTCCAAGGTACTGGGCTCTCTCATGTGCGTAGTGCTCACATGTGAGAATGTGATGCACCGTTAGTGGAGAATTGCATCGTGGGCATACTGGCTTGTCTTCATTTATGAGGAGGTGGCAGTGTGTGGTGTACGTGTGTCCGATTCGGAGTCGTACCAACGCCACTTCCTCCGCTCGTACTTTCCTGGAAGACGAGGGCCAGTACCCTACTCGTGGTTTGAATTCATGGAGTTTATTAGTGCCTAGGGCATTCCAGCTGCTTTGCCATTTCTCATGCATGTATTCTGAGATCAATGGGTAGAAATCCAGTGAAGGGAGAGGGAGGGTGCGAATGCATAGTTTCTGTGCCGCTCGTTTCGCCGCTGCGTCGGCGAGTTCATGCCGAGTTCATCCTAATGCCAACGTGGCTTGGGATCCAGCAGAAAGAAACGAATCTCCCTCGTTTCAGTAGGGTGAGCCGATGTAAGATGTCCCGCAGAAGAGCTTCCTGTAGGTTGAAACTTTCCAGTGCCGATAGGCTGCTCAAAGGGTCGGACAGGACAACACATGAGCAGTACTCATTGACTTCAATGAAGCATAGCGCCTTGAGGATCGCAACAAGTTCCGATATATAAACGGATGCGTTTGACGGAAGCGAGAAGGACCTCGTGACGGATCCGGTGACGAACGCGCATCCGACACCCTGCTTTCCTTTTGAGCCGTCTGTATATATCAGGGTGCGTCCGTCGTACGTGGCTATACGCTCCAGTGCATTTAGCCTGAACATTTCGGTGGGGACATCACCCTTCTTGGACGTACGGAGGGCCAGGTCTATTTCTGGCGACACTAATTCCCAGGGTGGTATCTGCGATCGGTCAGCAATACGAATTCCACGTATAGGGATACCACTTGTGCGAATTTGTTTTTGCACTCTCACGCAGAAGGGTTCAGAGATTGCCTTCCGTCCTCCGTGGAACAGTGCCAATAGAAGGCGAGAAAACACCGCGTAATACGTTGGGTGTAGAGGATATTGCCTCAGTTTACACGCATAGCGAAGGCCAAGCTTATCACGTCTCAATGCCATGTGCGGCTCGTGGGCTTCCACTTGGAGGCTTGCTATTGGCGAAGTTCTGAATGCGCCGGTTGCGATGCGTAAGGCTATATTGTGGACCGTATCAAGTACGCGCTTTCTGGGGGGTGCTGGCGCCATCATACACAAAACAACAATAGTCAAGCTTAGAGCGCATGAGCTGTCGGTACATCTGTAAAAGTGTTGCACGGTCTGCTCCGTATGTTGTTCGCGCCACGCATTTCATGATATTAAGAGCTTTGAAACAGCACTGGCGCAGATATTTAAGGTGGTCACCGTATGTCAAACGGCTATCGAGAGAGACGCCGAGGAACTTGGCGGAAGGTCGCAGCGGGATTGGTTTTCCATATAGTTGAAGTGCCAGTTCAGAGAAGCATGACCGTCGGCGACAAAAGTGTACAGCGACTGTTTTTTTCTGCGGAAAATCGAAGCCCGTTTCGGTAGCTCCAATCTTCAAGGTGATGTATGGCCAGCTGTAACTGCCGGTTCAGAGATGGTGTACGAGAAGCGGAGAGCCAAATTGCGAGGTCATCCACGAAGAGTGAGCGTCCAATATTTTCTGGTAGTCTCTTTCCAATATCGTTGATTAACACACCAAACAGGGACACACTGAGCACACTTCCTTGTGGAACTCCGTTCGTAGGCACACATTTTCCTGATGACCGATTACCAAGTCGGACGCGGAAGCACCGATTAGCTAAGAAGTTTTTGATGAAGACTCCCATGGGTCCTCTAACGCCACAGTCCCACAACTTCATCAAAATGCCGTGACGCCAGGCGGTGTCATAGGCAGCCTCCACGTCAAAAAAAACAATGCACCTACGTGCTTGTGATCCTTAAAACCAGCACGGACAGCGGTGTCCAAAGCTAAAACATGGTCCACCGTGGATCGGTTTTTCCGGAAACCGCACTGAGCATTTGAGAAGAAGTCCTGTTGCTCTAAAAACCATGTTAGACGCATATTTACCATTTTCCCCATCAATTTACAAAGCGACGATGTCAGCGAAATGGGTCTGTAGTGGAGTGCTTCCAGTCGACACGGGATGACCCGACCCAACACTAGAGGTCAGTCGACACGGGATGACCCGACCCAACACTAGAGGTCAGTCGACACGGGATGACCCGACCCAACACTCGAGGTCAGTCGACACGGGATGACCCGACCCAACTTCAGAGGTCAGTCGACACCGTGATGATGATGATGAATTGGAGTGTAGGGATGCGTTCATTAACAGGGCCATTTTGCGCCCAGAACTGCATTATAAACAATCTCCGATGCTGCTATAGTCAAGGGCGTCGCCACCGGGGGGGGGGGGCAGGGGGGGCAGTCGCCCCCCCTGCCGTGAAACTGGGGGGGGGCGCCGCCCCCTGAAATTTGAGGAGGCCCCTATCCGCAAATGCACAGCAAAAAAGGTGAGCAAGGAGGCCGACGGGACAGAAGATCATGCTGTCAATGAGGCCTCAAGACTGACGAGGCCCCCAGGAAATATAATCAGGTCTCTATAAGAGACGTAGAACAGAGATTGGGAGGAGGCCCCCAGGACGAAAAGGAGGTCCCATGACGAAAATGAGGCCCCATGACGAAAAGGAGGTCCCAAGACGTAGAACAGAGATTGGGAGGAGGCCCCCAGGACGAAAAGGAGGCCCCCGGGACGAAAAGGAGGCCCCAGGACGAAAAGGAGGCCCCAAGACGTAGAACAGAGATTGGGAGGGGCCCCCAGGACGAAAAGGAGGCCCCAAGACGTAGAACAGAGATTGGGAGGGGCCCCCAGGACGAAAAGGAGGCCCCCAGGACGAAAAAGAGACCCCAGAACGAAAAGGATACACCCAAGGACGAAAAGGAGGCCCCCAAGACGTAGAACAGAGATTGGTATGAGGTCCCCAGGACGAAAAGGAGGCCCCCATGATGAAAAGGAGGCCCATAAGACGTAGAACAGGGATTGGGAGGTGGCCCCCATGACGAAAAGGAGGCCCCCAGGACGAAAAGGAGGCCCCCAGGACGAAAAGGAGACGCCTAAGACGTAGAACAGAGATTGGGAGGTGGCCCCCAGGACGAAAGGGAGGCTCCCAGGACGAAAAGGATGCCCCCAGGACGCAAATGAGGCCCCCAAGACGTAGAACAGAGATTGGGAGGAGGCCCCCAGGACTAAAAGGAGGCCCCCAGAACGAATAGGATGCACCCAAGGACGAAAAGGAGGCCCCACGACGTAGAACAGAGATTGGGAGGAGGCCCCCAGGACGAAAAGGAGGCCCCAGGACGAAAAGGAGGCCCCAAGACGTAGAACAGAGATTGGGAGGGGCCCCCAGGACGAAAAGGAGGCCCCAAGACGTAGAACAGAGATTGGGAGGGGCCCCCAGGACGAAAAGGAGGCCCCCAGGACGAAAAAGAGACCCCAGAACGAAAAGGATACACCCAAGGACGAAAAGGAGGCCCCCAAGACGTAGAACAGAGATTGGTATGAGGTCCCCAGGACGAAAAGGAGGCCCCCAGGATGAAAACGAGGCCCATAAGACGTAGAACAGAGATTGGGAGGTGGCCCCCATGACGAAAAGGAGGCCCCCAGGACGAAAAGGAGACCCCTAAGACGTAAAACAGAGATTGGGAGGTGGCCCCCAGGACGAAAGGGAGGCCCCCAGGACGAAAAGGATGCCCCCAGGACGCAAATGAGGCCCCCAAGACGTAGAACAGAGATTGGGAGGAGGCCCCAGGACTAAAAGGAGGCCCCCAGAACGAATAGAATGCACCCAAGGACGAAAAGGAGGCCCTACGACGTAGAACAGAGATTGGGAGGAGGCCCCCAGGACGAAAAGGAGGCCCCCAGGACGAAAGACGCAGTCGATGCGCCTCCAAACTCCAACAACCAACCAACCAACCCCAGGACGAAAAGGATGCACCAAAGGACGAAAATGATGCCCCCAAGACGTAGAACAGAGATTGGGATGAGGTCCCCAGGACGAAAAGGAGGCCCCCAGAACGAAAAGGATGCCCTAAGACGTATAACAGAGATTGTGAGGTGGCCCCCAGGACGAAAAGGAGGCCCCAGAACGCAAAGGAAGCCCCCCCCCCCGCCCAAGACGTAGAACAGAGATTGGGAGGAGGCCCCAAGACGAAAAGGAGGCCCCCAGAACGAAAAGGATGCACCCAAGGACGAAAAGGAGGCCTCTTGGACGTAGAACAGAGATTGGAAGGTAGCCCCCAGCACGAAAAGGAGGCCCTCAGGACTGAAAGGGTGCCACCGAGACGGACAAGAAGCCACCCAGGTTAGACGAAAAGGCTTCCGATGGGTGGCAGGATATTATTAAGTTGGAAAACGAGGCCACCAAGACGGAAGAGGATGCCCCTGCAATATAAAATTAAGACCTGATAGGTGATATTTATCCGGACGCAATAGGGGCCCCAAGACGGATAAGAAGGTCTCCGCAGGAATGAGAGAAGGCCACCGAGACCAGCCAGATGAGGCCCATATTTTGGAAGAAGAGGAACCTGGAAGAGAAGATCTAGGACTAGGACGCAAAAGCACCCTGCTAAGAGGGTAATGAGGCTCCAAACACAGATAAGGAGGCCCCTAATTTGAAAAAGGAGTCACCTAGGAGAGGGTAGGAGTCCCCAGAAATCAAGAGAGTGTCAAAAATGACACGGAGGCAACCAGGAATGCAGAGGAGGCCCCAACACCGGAAAGGAGGCCCCAGCATATGACAGGAGGCCCTAAGACGGAAAAGGAAGCCATTGGATATGAGATGAGGTTTCGGAGACGCAAAAGCAGGCCCCAAACGGGTGAGGTTCCACCAAGATAGAAAAGGATGATCCAGAGACGTGGCAGGGGCACCTAATTCGGAAGAAAACGACACAAGATTGGAAATGAGACCCCATGATGAACGAGGAGGCCCCTAAATAGGAGAGAAAGGCCATTGGATAAGAGAGATGGCTCCCAGGCGGAAAAGAAGGCTCGAAGACGGCTAAGAAGGTCCACGGGAAATAACAAGGCCACTAAAATAGGAAAGGTTGCCAGTAATTTGGCAGAGGAGGCGCCTGGGAGAGAAGTCCACGAGGAGATAAGAGACCAACCCTAAGATGGGTAAAGATCGAATCCAGAGCGCAGAGCAGGAGAACGCACAGCAGGAGGCCCCCAAGACGTGAGAGGAGGCCCCTAATTTGAAAAAAGAAGGCCTCTAGAAGAGACATGAGGCACCTGCCGGACTCGAGAGGAGTCCCTCAAGAAGGAGTAGGTCTCCAGGATCAAATGAGGCCCCGAAGATCGGAAAGAGTTCCCAGGAAATGAGAGGAGGCCCTTAAGATGGGAGTGGTAGCAGGTATGGAAGGAGGTGAGGTTTCCAAAATTGAAGATCCCTCAAGACGGGTAAGGTTTTTCCAGGATAAAGGAGGAGCCACACGAGGCGTGGCAGGAGGCCCCTAATTTGGCAGATAATTCCCCTCGAAGGTGAGAGGAAGCCCCATGCCACGTTAAAGGGGCCCCAGAATGCAAGATGAGCCCTCCAAGACGGGACAGGAGGACCATTGAATATGGAGGAGGGTAGGACACACAAGGAGACATCGAAAACCGGTAAAAAGGCTCTAGGAAATGAGACGAGACCCTTCAGACGCGACAGGAGGCCTATAATTTGCAAGAAGAAACCCCTAAGAAATAGCAAGAGTCGTGTCTGGGTATTTTAAAATCACGATATGGGCCCCAAAAGATCCGGCCGGGCCCCCCGCAAATTACGCTGAGCCTGGGGTACCAAAAATTCACGCCCGGACCACGAAAATCATACCAGGGGCACGATAGGTCGTACCGTGCCCCAACAGTCTCATTGGGACCAAAACAAATGAAGCCGGAGCAACGAAAAACAATCCGGACATGGATAATTACTCTGGGGGCCCAACAATGACGCCAAAAGCCTCCAAAACGCATTGGACCCCCAACAAGTGTCGAGGCCGCTACAGCTCGCGCTAGGGATCCAAGAAAATGACGTCGGGGCCCAAAAGATCACATTGGACTAAAAAAAAGTTGCGTCGCAGCCCTTGAAAATCACACTGGAGGCCCAGAAGGTCGCGCCGGGGCCCCAAAAGTCGCAGCTGCCCTAAAAATCAATCTTAACCGGAATGTCACTCTGGGACAAAAAAAACTCCTTCAGTGGCAGCAGTGCTATATCAAAGGGGCAAATGCCCCCTCCATCCTGAGAGGGATAAGCTCCAAAGAATCGTGTCGGGGCCTCAAAAATCGCGCTGGGGCCACCAAAATTCGCGTCGGTCCACCAGAATTCGCGTATGGGTCTCCAAATAAATACGGCGAGCCCCGGGAAACTCGCTCCGAGGCCCGAAAAATTGCGACAGGAACCGCCAAAATCGCGTTGGGGCCACAGCTAAATACAACGCGTCGCACAAACTCGAACCGCCCCCACCCCCCCCACAAATATCGCGCTCGGGACCCACAATTCCCATCGGTAGTCCCGTGTAGGCTCTAAAAAATTGCCGTCTAGGGCCACACGTAAGCACAGTGTGACCACAAACACCGGATCGGTATCCGAAAAAATCAAGCTGGAGCCCTCCAAAATAAGGATGGATTCCAACAACTAAATGCCCAGGTAAAAAAAATTGCTCTGGAGCACCGAACATATTATCAGATGCCTTCACAAATTGCGTACGGCACCGAAAAACAAACCGGATCTCGAACAGTCGAGGTGGGATACAAAAACATGGCGCGAAGGACTCGAGAAATCAGGCCGGGAATCGGACTTTTAAAAAAATCAGAAAAGTTTCACAAAATCGTATTGAGCCAGAAAACTGGGGTTGGGTCTCCGGAACCACGCGACTGGGCGCGATAAGCCGCATTGGGACCTAGAAACATCGTACCGAAGCCCCAAAATTGTACTTGGGCCCCACAAGTGTGCGTCAGAATCCCAAAATAAACACATCGGGACCCTAAGAGCACAGCAGGGGCCGAAAATACAACTGGCCCTCCAAAGCGCACCGTCTCACAAAAACGACAGGGCCTTAACACATGCATTGCAGCCATAAATATATATATATATATATACCGGGAGGTATAAAAAATACACCGGAAGCTCTCAAGGCACACAGGGGTCATGATAACGCACAATAGCCTGAAAAGGTGGCTGGGGCCGCAAAAGGCAACATGGTTCCAAAACAAACAAAAAGACCGGGCACTAAATAAACACATCGGGATCTTCGAAAACGCCCCGACACGTCAAAAAAATCATCGGTGCACAAAAATGCAACAAACCCTAAAACGAGCAGGGGGTTCGAAAATGCTTTAGGCCCCTAACAAAAATGGATTAGAGCCATAATGCACAATCATAGACCAAGAAAGACGCAACGGATCCAAAAAAGAACACTGAGGCTTGGCCTCGGTTCGGTATCCAATCTGGGAGGATAGCAGCAAAGATATGAAGTGCATCAAAGCTCAGCGGAAACCGCATTTCATAACTACCAGAAAATGTGAGAAGTACGAAACTAATGATCGAATTTAATCAATCGACTTTTCGCAGCGAACGCCCATACGAATCATTCCATCACGCCAAATATGGCGCAAGTCTATCAGGTGGTAGCAATTAGCAAAACGCAGAAGGCCTAGCAGAAACCATAGCATCGCACGAAATGTGGCGAATGCACCGAATACGAAAAATGGGTGTGCACGTGCACTGACGTTGCCGTCGTGGCGACCGGGTGCTATGAACTGGAATGCCTGAAATTGTGAAGTTTTGTATTTTAAAGTGGTGGGTAATAGATTTTACTTTGAAGTTATGGGCCTAATACATCTTCGAAACCCTGCTCGTTTTAGGGCTTTGTTGTTTTTTTTTTGTACACCGAGTATTTTTTTACGTGTCGGGGCGTTTTCGAAGATCCCGATGTTTCTTTAGTTCCCGGTCGTTTTGTACGTTTTGGAACCACGTTGCCTTTTGTGGCTCCAGCCTCTTTTCCAGGTCCTGGTGCGTTCTTATGGTTCCTGTGCACCTTGCGAGCTTGCAGTGTATTTTTCTTAGAGCTCCCGGTATGTTTATTTAGGGCTGCAACGCGTGTTTTAAGGCCCTATCGCTTTTTGGGAGACTCTGTGCGCTTTGGAGGGTTAGTTGTATTTTCTGGCACCGTCGTACTCTTAGAGTCCCGCTGTGTATATTTGGGGCTTCTGACGCACATTTGTGGGGCCCCAGTATGATTTTGGGGCTTCGGTGCGATTTTTTCTGGGTCCCAGCGCGACTTATCGCGCCCAGGCGCGTGGTTCCGGAGACCCAACGCCAGCTTTCTGGGCTCAACGCGATTTTTGTGGATCTTTTCTGTTTTTTTTTTAAAGTCCGAATCCCGGCCTGATTTTTCGATCCTCTGGCGTCATGTTTTTGTATCCCACCTCGATTTTTCGAGATCCGGTATGCTTTTCGGTGTCATACGCAATTTTTGAAGGCATCTGGAAAAAAATGTTCGGTGCAACAGAGCCATTTTCCTGACCCGGACATTTATTTGTTGGAATCTCTCCTTTTTGGAGGGCTCCAGCTTGATTTTTTGGATACCGATCCGGTTTTGTGGTATAGGTGTAATTTCAGCAGTGTGAGGTAACTTATCAAGGGATACCAAAAGAAAACCTAAGAACTGAGTGGTGGAGTTAGGGTTGAAATCCGACGAATTAGAAACCATAGTGGTAGATTAGGCCCCTCCTCAGGACAATTTAGTTGATGACTAATTATATTATTTCGAAACGTACCTTTTGACAAAATAGCGGTCTAAATCCAAGGAATTTGTAATGGGCGTAGGTGCCCCCCCCTGCAAATCCGTTTGCCCCCTCCTGCTTGACGCAAATATAGGTACTCCACTGGTCCCTCAATAATTTTCCGAAACATACGCCCATGGGGAAACGCCAACATTGAGGGGACAAATTACCCCTCATAAGCATACAATACAACATCCATGCCCCATATAAAATGGGATGAATGATGTTTTTAAATGCATTTTCTTCCAACAAACTTCTTTTCTGTTATTACAGCCTGCATGATTAGAGCTTCCCAGCTTCCATACCTTCTCAACCTCATTTACAAAACGGTACAGCACAGCGAAAACGATGGGCGTGACGGCGTGGAATTTGAAGGCTTGGATTATGTATGTACTGACATTGTTGCCTTGTTGCATTGTCATTTATGCATTGCTGTTCAATGCTTGTTCTTGGCGTGAATTTATTCGCTGAGGATATATTTTAGCTCGTGTGACAGTTGCCTTGCAGCCAGCACCAAATGTTATAAAAACAAATAAATTCCTAAGATGGCGCTCAGAAAACCAATGCCGTTCTCTTCTGCACTTCTCACTTATCTTCTCACCAATGCACTTCTCGTTGTCACCTTTGCGAAATTGTCGTCCTTGGACTGAGAAATGGTCGTTCAAGCTTTGCTTATGACATCAAGCTGGTGGGAATAAATAACAGTAGTGATGAATCTAGCTATATTCAGTTAGACTTGGATGACTTAAAAGTGGGTTTATCAATGCAGATATCTGTAAGATATGCTTAGCACCAGCCCCGCCAGCTCGCTGCAATCTAGAGGCCAGCGGGAAGATTCGAGAAAGCATTGAGACGATGGTTTGTTTTGGCAATTATGTATGTATCCAAATATTACTTCTTTATACCCTGGTATGGCCCAATTTTTAGAGAAAATGATTAGTGCTATTGCGTTTTGAGTAAATGATGCACCATGCCAAGGATAAGAAACGAATATGAAATCATGTTCCCCATCCTCGAACCATAGTATAGGAGCCTAAAAACAATATGAGACCCTAACACAATGGAGGCCCCCTTTCGGGGAACAGGAGGCCCCCTTTCGACCTTGCCCCCCCCCCCCTTGCCCGCTACATGACCGACGCAGTCGATGCGCCCCTAAACTCCAACTCCCCCCCTGGAAGGATTTCGTGGCGACGCCACTGGCTATAGTAGTCTGTTATTAACCCTCACGGGTGGAGGCATGCTACAGGGTCGACTAACGGGGTCATTGTGTGCCCAGAACCGTATTATAAACAATCTACGATGTTGCTACAGTAGCCAATTATTAATCCTCATTGGTGGCGGCATATCACCTCAAAGCCTGCTTTTCGAAGGAAGGTAACAATATTCCCAGACGCCAAGACCTTAGAGTCGTTCCGCATTAGCGTGCATAAAGAAGTGTCGGCGTTCAGCTGTCCTAAAATCTGGCGTCGTAGCGGATTCATCCGTAAGCAACCTATCAAAACATGATACACAGTAAGCGGGCCAGAGCAATGCGGGCATAAAGGTTGGTCACCACCAGTCAGCATGTAGCCATGTGTCGCGAAGGTATGACCTATCCTCAAACGGCAGAGTAGTACTTCTTCCCGTCGTTGGGTTCGGTGTGAGGATCGCCACTGTCCTAGTGTCGGCTTTAAAATCCTCAACTTACTACACTTCGAGTTCCAGGCTCGTTGCCATTCTGACCGTATACTTGACAATATAGTAGGATATAGGTATCTTGGAGGGAGCCGTAAATGAACTTCACGTCCATTGCTGATAGCGTGTTTGGCAGTTATGTCAGCAGCTTCACTTCCAGCGAGTCCGACATGGCTGGGAATTCAGCAGAACACGACATTTCTGTCGATGTCATGTAAGGATTTAGCGACTCGGATAATCCTGCGGATAATTCCGATATCCTGGTTGAAGGCTTTCAATACCAGGAGTCTGTTCAGGAAGTTTGAAAACCACGTGCTTTGTGGACCAATCTCAGTCAACACAGGCTGACCAGACCCAACACCAGAGGTCATTCGACACAGGTAGACCGATCCAACACCAGAGGTTAGTCAACACCGGCTGATCCGACCAAATACCAGAGATCAGTCAACACGGGCTGACCCGACCCAACACCAGAGGTCAGTCAACACAGGCTGACCCGACCCAAAGCTAGAGGTGAGTCGACACAGGCCGACCCGACCCAACACCAGAGGTCAGTCAACACGGGCTGACCAGACCCAACACCAGAGGTCAGTCAACACAGGCTGACCCGACCCAAAGCTAGAGGTGAGTCGACACAGGCCGACCCGACCCAACACCAGAGGTCAGTCAACACGGGCTGACCAGACCCAACACCAGAGGTCAGTCAACACAGGCTGACCCGACCCAAAGCTAGAGGTGAGTCGACACAGGCCGACCCGACCCAACACCAGAGGTCATTCAACACAGGCTGACCCGACCAAACACCAGAGGTCATTCAACACAGGCTGACCCGACCAAACACCAGAGGTCATTCAACAGTCTGATCCGAGCCAACGCCAGAGGTCAGTCAACATAGGCTGGCCCCAAGCCAACGCCAGTGGTCAGTCGACGCGGGCTGACCCGACCCAACGCCAGAGGTCAGTCACCACTGGCTGACCCGACCCAACACCAGAGATCAGTCAACACGGGCTGACCTGACCCCACGCCAGAGGCTAGTCACCACTGGCTGACCCGACCCAACACCAGAGATGAATCAACACGGGCTGACCCGACCCAACGCCAGAGGTCAGTCAACACGGGCTGACCCAAGCCAACGCCGAGGTCAGTCGACACAAGCTGATCCGACCCAACATCAGAGGTCAGTCAACACGGGCTGACCCGACCCAACACCAGAGGTCAGTCAACACAGGCTGACCCGACCCAACGCCAGAGGTCAGTCAACACAGGTTGACCCGACCCAAAGCCAGAGGTCAATTGACACCGGCTGATCCGACCCAACACCAGAGATAAGTGGACGTGCGTTGACCCAACTCAAAACCAAGGTCAATCGACACTGGGTGGTAAGCTAACGTACCTGCAGCAGAGGGGCTCTCCGCAGTCGGCATTGCTTCCCTCCTGGTAGTACGGGTCGAAGTGGGTGTCGGATATGTGCAGCACCCGTGACGTAGGTGCGTCCGGCTGCGGCAACAACAGCATCGGTCACGTTCGGCCGCGACAACAACAAAGGTCACGAACGGTGGACAACTGGCGCATCTCACCGAGCGGTTTCACTGACAAATAGGACGAGGACCGCCAAATGTGCCCACTTTGCCATGGTCTGAAGACATGGCGGCACGACCACCGGTTACCCCGGAACGTGCACCCGTGCCTGCGACTGTCACAGGGTCGTCAATACAGCTGACCCCTCCAAACCGGGCTCAGCCAGATACAATTCTACACCGGTACACACATGGGTATAATGTGACGCTTATGGTTGGTGGTGGCAATGTATAAGTATGTCAACATAGGTGATAGAAAACGCCAGGAACAAAACATCACAATTTTTGGAGGAGGGGTAGGGTGGGGTGGGGTGGAGGTGATGTATGTGCGCTATTAAGGCTGGATGCACGACACTGCAGACCGATATTTGCCATCCATTCTCAAAGACCTTCTGCTAAAGCTTGCCAAAACTTGCAAAGGCACGTGCAGCGCTAGGATGTACTAAGGTTCCCCACAGGAGAGACGTGCCAAGAAACTTATACCAATTTTGTGTACTCATTTTACGATTTTTTTGTGTTTGCAACGATTTTTCTCATTTAACAAATATTTGTTACAGGTTTTCATTTTCATCGAAAATGAACGCAACCTGGTTTACAAAATACCGTCCTTTGGTCATGACCTGCAGCCGTGTAACCTTGGTTTATGACCTGTAACTGTGCACCGTCTGCTAAGGTAAGCTGCCAGTAAGGTAAGTAAGCCCCGGTAGCTCAGTTGGTTAGAGCGCTGGCCTGCACTGGTCTCCCCTGTCCTGGCAACACAGGGTTCGAGTCGCTTTGCGCGCTCGCATTTAGCCCCCGGCTGGGAGGGTCAGTTGGCAGCTGGCCCGATAAGGCCGGGGATGAGCTTACCGGGCGGCTGTGTCGGTGCATTGACGGCACGTTAAACTTTCGGTCAAAATTCTGCCGTTGAACTGGAATTCATGGATCGGGTGGTGGGATCAGGGTTCACGCAACAAGCTCTGCTTAGCAATAGGACCCTGGTTCATAAAGCCACCCCAGCAAGAGCTCGGATTAAATTTATTTAATTTAAAAAAACAGCCATTGTAAGAGCCATTGCAAGGCGACGAACTCGACAGCCATTGCAAGGTGACCAAACCGACAAAGTCATTGCAAAGCGACGAACCCAACAAACAGCCATTGTAAGGCGACGGACCCAACAAACAGCTATTGTAAGGCGACCAATTCTACACACAGCCATTGTAAGGTGGCCAACTCGACACATATTCATTAGGTGGCGAACTGGACAACAAATCTGCACATTAGGATGGTGGACCAGTCAATGGATGGGGACTGCTGCTCAGCAGCCATTAATGGATGGAGTCTGTACTGCTTACCAGCCATTAATGGATGGACACTGCATTGTTCAGCAATTGTTAATGGATGGAAACTGCACTGTTCAGTAGTCGTTAATGTATGGAGTCTGCACAGCTCAGCAGCCATTAATGGATGGAGACTGTTATGGCCATTCGATTGTCTCAGGTCTTAAGTCTAAACCGCCGGTTAGGTACGCAGCTGAGTCCAGGTGCGGTGCTCAAGTGAGTTGTCGAGGGGCCACTTACGTCCGGCTCGGGCTGTGGTGTGTATGGCTTGGGGATGTTGGGCAGCGGCACGATCCAGTCGTGCCACGGGTTGTAGGGAATGGCGCAGACGTCGCCCACCACCATGCCGCACACCTCCTCCGGAGACAGTGCGATCCGGTCGAACACGTATATCACCTCGTCCTGCAGCAGAACAGCGAGGTCAAAATGGTCACTGCTGGGCGGGGGGGGGGCGTACATCATCTCGTCCTGCTGCAGACTATCCTGCTCAGAATAGCCGTTGCTGAAAGGACACGTGTTGTCTACCATACTTTTGGTAATGTTCCAGCAATGTCCATACAGTTCGCTCAAACCGATAAAGCTGTCGTAGCCTATTTGAACGTCTGCACATCACCAATCACGTGCATTACAGCACACGTCTGACCACCATGTGGAAGTTGGGTCAGTAGTGCGGGCGGAAGTTGTGTCAGTAGTGCGGGTGGAAGTTGGGTCAGCAGTGCGGATGGAAGTTGGGTCAGCAGTGCGGGCGGAAGTTAGGTCGGTAGTGCGGACAGCCACGTGATCGTGCCCCCGATTCCAGGCACTCACCAAGACGCGCCTTTTACCGTGCTAACTATGACCCTGTCGCCACTCTCAGTCCCGCATCCAGCTCCGTTCAGTGTTACCAGCAAGTCCAGCGCTGCACAACGCGTTTGGGAACAATCGGACGGCGGTAAGAGAAGAAACCGGCCTCATCAGTCCCAGGGGATGAGAGCCACGGTGGCCGACTTCCCCATTACTTTCGCCCAGATCACACACAGATTGACCCATATCGTCGGACGAAGTGGGCGGAAAAACTGGTTCATTCAGTCTTCGCTCCTGAGGCGACGAGTACACACGCCGGGAAACTGCACTCAGTGGAGTGCCTTTGTCGGGAAGTTGGCCGCGGGACTTCGTGCAGGATTGGCTAATGGATCTCAAACCATTACATTTGACATCGCCAGGCACTTTTAGACTAGCCATAAATTACTCATTATTTCAAATACCTCTAGTATCTATTGTTGGTATCACTTTCTCAGATATAAAAACAAAATCAAATTAGTCCGTACAGCAGCAATATACCATTACTGCTGTGGTCTATTCCGGATATTTTCACGACAAACAGCTGTGGGCGCCGGTGCCAACTGTGTGCGGAGATGTAATGTCTGGTGGTTATCACCGAACTATGAAACAAACAGCACACTGAGCTGGCAGACGTGATCTGGTTTTAATAGGTCGCAAAGGAATGGATCAGGCTTTACAGAATTCACTTCGAGAGCGTATTGTCACCGAATCACAGTGCGTTTCCTCAGATATCTCCATGTGCGCCAACGACTCGTACGACGCTTGGCGGCCTCGTGACACATCAAGCACGGTGGACTCATGAGGCGCCGTGGTGAAGGACTCATGATACACCATAGCCGAGTGCACTCATGAGGAGCCAGGATCAGTGGGATGGTGTGACATCGCCGCGTCCATAGTCAGGCTTCACTGGTCAGCGGAGACGCTGAACTGCGCGTGGCCACGGCGCATGGACGGGCGATTGAGCTGCTGGCATCAACAGCCGACATCACCACACGGTGGCAGGCTGGCAAAACTCACTCAATCCCTGCTGGCATCACAGGTCATTAGCCCGCTGAGTGTACCGGAGCCAGATGGGCGGGCGGAGTCGGAGTGTTCCATACGCAGACGAGCGTGGTGGCGGGGATGCGCCTGACAGACACTGACGCACCAGCCGGCGCATCCATCACCACCAGCTGACGCTCCACTCGGGAACTGGCGGCTATCCCACCGGTACCACTGATGTGACCCAAAGGCCGGCCCAGCCACCGGTACTACTGATGTGACCCAAAGGCCGGCCCAGCCACCGGTACCACTGATGTGACACAAAGGCCGGTCCACACACCAGCACCACTGATGTGACACAAAGGTCGGCCCACACACCGGTACCACTGATGTGACCCAAAGGCCGGCCCATCCACCGGTACCACTGATGTGACACAAAGGCCGGCCCACACACCAGCATCACTGATGTGACACAAAGGCCGGCCCAGCCACCGGTACCAATGATGCGACACAAAGGCCGGCCCATCCACCGGTACCACCGATGTGACACAAAGGCCGGCCCTCCCACCAGCATCACTGATGTGACACAAAGGCAGAAAACGTAAAAGCGTTCTTACTGATACAATGCTGTTGAGTTAACGCGGAGCTTACTGTTAGCATCATAGCGTTTAGACCAGGAATCACACGACATGAGCCATGCCTCTGATTACGATTTACGATTACGATACGATTCTGATTCGTATTCCCAACGATCTTTATCTCGTGTATTTACGAGATAAAACGATTTTGAGACCCAGCCCAACCGTCACTCTTTTAGAAATTAAGTGTATATATATATATATATATATATATATATATATATATATATATATATATATATATATATATATATATATATATATATGTATGTATGTATGTATGTACATATGCATAAATGTCTGCGTGGGCATTTTTGTTAGCGTTTCAACTCCTTATTTCTTCACTCAGAACGAGACAAGTTCTTCAAATGTGTATTGCTGTCAGCCTTCATCGCAGTATTCCTTCTGAAATGCTCCCTATCTTTGTTCAAAGACAGGGCTTCGTGGCGTCATATCGCGTGTCCGTACAGCTTACAATAGACTTAGAGCCGCAGTCGGCCGGCGGCCGGCTGGCACGGACAGCACCTTACTACACTGGCTCGCATTGAACACGTTGTTGACAACAGCAGTGAGTCATATTCGCACTGGCACACTAATGCTCGGACAGTGGATACCTATGCGCGGATACCGGGAGGGTGGACTTAAGCCTAACTTCAAGGTCTGTAAGCCAACTTTACCAGGCCTTTTGTGAAAACAGTATCAATCCACATCATATATACCATGGCACGGGAATCCACTTGAACCAAGCGAGTCTCGAAAACTTCACTTTTTTTTGGACAGCGCTAATGCCACACGCTTCGTCAAAAACCTCGGCAAAAAACCTTATTATAGCACGTGCTCTACGTTTCCCGCCCTTCCATTCTTTCCGAGTTCCATGCATGTTTGCTTCCTTCACGGCTTTTCAACAACAACACATGTGTCACGACTGATCTGTCCAACATCAATCCGAATTTTGACTCACAGGTCGCTCAGGATCCTGACATCGAGAATGACAAACTCGTACTGACCAATGACTCGTACTGAGGAAAACTCTTCAGCATATACCGTGGCGAAAAAAACAAGGTCCACGGAATGACCAGGTCAGTTCACTTCTATCCGCTTAGCAGTTTGAAATCCTTCGAAGTGCTTCCCAAGGTACCCGTGACATTTTGCACTGATATTTTCAATTTACGCTCGTAAGACAATGTTTCACGCTCCCCTTTCGCCGGACAATCCCGTGACACCTGATTACCCCTGTCGGATGGCCTCATTTGACCCAACGCTGTGCCGCTGCCAAGCACATCCGAGATCAACGTGCGGCCGGGCTTTCCAACGGTCGGATATAGATCTGCGTTGGCACGTGCCGCGTGGGTCAGACTGGCCACGACCGACACCTGACCGCATGGGCCCCTCTCCTGCCCAGATCAGCTGCACACAAAACACTTCCAGCTCCGCAGGCAACACTCGACTGCGCGCGGATAGCGCGACACCCGACTGTGGAACGTAGGTCTGAACCTGGGAACTGAAATAGTCACAGGGTGCAATGTGATCATTAAAATGTATGGCATACGTAATGCGTGTTCCCGGTAGTGTTGACAGGATGAGCTGAGATTAACTTCTTACCCATAGTAATCACAAGGGGTTTAAGTAGCCTCTTCTCAACACTGACCAATATTGAGCCATGGGAAACGTTCAAAATGGGGTCCTTCGGCAAGTTGCTCACACTGGACATCTTCGAACAAACGCGTCAGTCAAACACCTCATGGCGCGCGGCCATCTCATGTCTTCCTTTCTCTCCTCTCTCGTACTGGTCGTTATTACCCCAGCTTTTGCTCTCGGTGCTCCACCGCATCGCTCATCTTGCCTCCTCTCCCTACTTTTTCAGCCGTGCGTTTATTATGCCCCTGGACGGTATATCCACACCCAATTGAAACAAACAACACGTGTCCTGCCCCGAGGTGCTGTCCACAGCAGTCGTTTTGGACGGGGGAAACTCAGTCATTGTCGGCCGGGGCGCGCAGCGGTAGCGGCGAGAGCTCCCCACATTCCTGGGCTGGGATGGAGCCGGCTTTCCTGGCGGCACAGTTTCACTCTCCACTGCGAGTGGCGAGTCCACCACGCCGATGGACGCCGCCGGCGTCGCCGGGGCCACCAGCGAGAGCCAGTGCAAGTGGCCGGCCGACTTGCCGCCACCACGCCGGCCGAACATATGCCGGCCCGACCGATGCCCGCGCGCCGACGGGATGGTGATTACGTCACAGGTGTGATGCCGCCGGCGTCGGGCGGTAGTGACATTTTCACCGCGGGGATCGGCCAGTGATGCCGTTTTCACTGCGGTTTCACCGTTCCGACACCGGATAAACACGTGACCGGCTTACGACAGTCCATCGGACCATCGAGCGTCGAGAGCCAGAGATCAGGAAGTGTTGGTTTTTTTTTTATAGAATCGCGCACCAAAACGACGATAAAAACGGTCCTACAGATACATTGCTGTTGACTTAATACGGAGCTTACTGCTGGCATAATAGCGTTTAGACCAGGTATTACAAGGTATGAACCATGCATCTAATTCCGAGCGAGTGCTCGTGTTCCCAGCAAGCCTTTTCTCGTGTATGTGCGGGATACAAAAAAACAAAATATTTGGAGACCCGGCCCAGCCGCCAATCGTTTCAAAATAAAGTCATATATATATGTGTGTGTGTGTGTGTGTGTGTGTGTGTGTGTGTGTGTGTGTGTGTGTGTGTGTGTGTGTGTGTGTGTGTGTGTGTGTGTGTGTGTGTGTGTGTGTGTGTGTGTGTGTGTGTGTGTGTGTGTGTGTGTGCATATGTGTGCGTGTGTATGTGTATGTGTGTGTGTGTGTGTGTGTGTGTGCGTGCGTGCGCGCATCAATGTATGTGTGTGCATTTGTGTTAGGGATTCAAGACCTCATTTCTTCACTCAGAACGAGACATGTCCTTCATGTCAGGTCTAACGAGACATGACGTGCATTGTTATCAGCTTTCATCGCAGTATTTCTTCTGAAGTGCTCCTAATCTTTGTTCAAAGACTTCAAATCTTTGTTTTGTGGCGTCATATCGCGCGTCCGTACAGCTTACAATTGACTTAGAACTGCAGTCGGCCGCCGGCCGGCCGGCCAACACAGTCTGTAGTCACAAGCGGTTAGCGCAGTCCGTAGAGTCCCGGGCAGTCAGCGCAGTCTGTAGAGTCTCGTGCGGTCAGCACAGTCTGTGGGGTACCGGGCGGTCAACGCAGTATGTGAGTCCGGGCGGTCAGGGCAGTCTGTAGAGTACCAGGCGGTCAGCGCAGTCTATAGAGTACCAGGCGGTCAGCGCAGTATGTGAGTCCGGGCGGTCAGGGCAGTCTGTAGAGTACCAGGCGGTCAGCGCAGTCTATGAGTCCGGGCGGTCAGGACAGTCTGTAGAGTTCTGGACAGTTAGCGCAGTCGGTAGAGTCCCGGGCAGTCAGCGCAATCTGTAGAGTCTCGGGCAGTCAGCGCAGTCTGTAGTGTTCTGGACGGTTAGCGCAGGCCGCAGTCCCGGGCGGTCAGCGCAGTCGGTAGAGTACTGGGAGATTAGCGCAGTCGGTAGAGTTCTGGGCGATTAGCGCAGTCTGTAGAGTCCCGGGCGGTCAGCACAGTCTGTAGAGTCCCGGGCGGTCAGCACAGTGTGTAGAGTACTGGGCGATTAGCGCAGTCTGTAGAGTCCCGGGCGCACTTCAAAGGCTTTCTTCTCGAACCCAAGGAGGGCGGAAGTATTTTATCAATGGCTTTTAGGATCGAATTCGATACATATATCGCATCTCATCTTTCCTACGATTTTCATATATCCTAGAACTCGCTAAGACGTAATAGTGAATTAGTACGAAAGGCGAGGCTTCTATAACGGACAATACACACGGAGTCACATTCCACTGCACTACGCTTTCAGCACCCCGCTTATCCAACGCTCCTAATTTCTAGCAAGGGAAATACATAAGCTCGCAAATATTCCTTTCCTCTTCACAGTGGTCGAAAATGGTATGACCTCTTTCCATTGACTAGCAATGCTAAAAAGCAACATAAAATCCCTGGTAAAGACTGCTACAAATACCATCTGGTGTCAGCATGGCGTCGCCACGAATTCTGGATACGAAGGCGAGGGGGTGGAAGGAAGGAAGGGAGGACTTCTAGGTCGGAATTTTTCCATCCAACGATGAAAGCGCAATGTTTATGTTGCGAAGTTTGTGGCGACGGGTCGCACACCGTGGCGACGCCCGTTGGAGTCGGTGTTGTTCCCCGACCTTCGTGGCTCGGAACTGGATGCTCGCAGACAGTGCCGGCGGCCTAATCCAGTCAGTACGTACGGATATTGGCAGAACGATGTCGTAGCTTCCTGCTTAGCATACGCAGCGAGTGTGGGCACTGAACATAAATGCATATGGGACTGCAACAAAAATGATCCGCACATCTTGATGATAAATTCCGGCATAGAAGATAACAAGAGCTTGTCACCTTCTGTGCCTGAATTTTAACAGTTCTGTTAGTTACCCTACGATTATATCGTTTATAGCCGGCTGCTACATGATTCCATGAAGATACTGCAGTCCAAGAGCATGCTTCAACAAAATAACAGAATGATCTGGAATGCTGGACAGCCCAGCGATACAACTGGAAAATCCAGATTATCCCAGGAGCGAGCATCTTGATTACGTCCAAGGAACAATTATGGGTGATCACAGGAGGCGGTGCATGCTTCAAATAAATACACATTTGGAAGCGTTGAAAACAATTGGCAACAGTTCGCAACACTTGTGAAAGCAGTCGTATCGTATTCCCAATTAATATAAGAAAGCTTCCAACTATGACGCATGTATTGCATGCTTACATGTATCTCCATGAGACGTCCGACCCATTTCTGATACCAATTGGCTTGCAAAATATGTATCAGATATACCTAAAATATTTCAGACTTTTGCTCGATTATTGTCCGCTGATTTTTGTTTCTTTTCAGTTATTGAAATACGAACATGAGAATACACAACATATGAATGGCATACAAAACTCATGCCTTCCATCCATGAATGTTTTGGAAAGTGACGAGAGCAAATCGAATCTGTGAGGAAAAGATCAGATTTAGCCGAAACATACGGGATACGCATCCTTGTTCTGAGAACCGTGATCTGCCAACACATCGACCGACCACAGCCTTACCGCAAACAGATGAATGATGCCCTCGCACACTCTGGGACTTTCGAACTTGAAGTTGCGACATAGTTTGATGGCAGCCACGACGATTTCGCCCTTTGTCCGTTTTGTGGACACGTAATGCTGCAGCAGACCGACACCTGGCAGATACAGAACACGTGTTACACAGCATACTGCACGGCGTATTGCGGTTGGTAAGCATCTGCCACACACGCAACCACTTGCACTCGTCACAAGTGCGCTCACCCTCCGGTTCTCTCTGGGAGAACGACAACACACCAAGCGTGCGCTCACCCTCCGGTTATCTGGGAGAACGGCAACACACCAAGCGTGCACTCACCTTCCGGTTCTCTTTGGGAGAACGGCAACACACCAAGCGTGCGCTCACCCTCCGGTTCTTTTTGGGAGAACGGCAACACACCAAGCGTACGCTCACCCTCCGGTTCTCTCTGGGTGAACAGTAACACACCAAGCGTGCGCTCACCCTTCGGTTCTCTCTGGGAGAACGGCAACACACCAAGCGTGTGCTCACCCTCCGATTATCTTCTCTGGGACAAAGGCAACACACCAAGCAAGCTGATGTGATAATGACAACTTTCCGGCTGGAGCTCTTCACCTGCTGATATGAAGCTTGCTAATAATTATGCTGCTGCTTGGCAATGCCCAACTATGAACATATTCACACAACACTTGTATTAGAGATGAGGGCAATAGATTACTTATGGATCAATGTCGGTGTCGTTCTGCCGCGATTGCACTAACAATCCTGGTCATCATATGTGTACGTTTGTAGACATTGTGCACAGCCGTGCTTACGCACACCCGGTGCTACAGCAGCCGGATAAAGATTCCGTTATCACATCAGCAGCATGCTTGGTATGTTACCGTTCTCCCAGATAATCCGGCGCTATAGCAGCTTGCATTATCTGCAGCTGAGTCAACGTACGCACCGTAATGCGACCAACTTCAGAAATCTGGTGAAAAGTCGCATCTGAGTGCAAATGTAGTTACTTCACGGTTTTTGGAAGCACTGAGTATATATGAGTCTTAAGAGTATCTGAAAATTGAAAACGATTCAATGGTAGTTGTATACCTACTAATACACCAGGCCCTGTCATTGCTGACTTCTTCTTTTACGGCTAGTTTCTACCCTGGTTGGTGCGAGTTGGTGAATTATTCTCGTCTAATGCATAAATGTAGAAGTGTTTCTGTATGGAAGTGGACGATATGTAACAACCGAATAGGATACTTTAAAGAATAGCTTGAAGTATCCACCTCGTGGGAGGCGGCCCCGTAGTGTTTCACAATACATATCGAAGACATTGGGGGAAGGAAATCAGCATCGAGGTCGCAGAGGTCTTTTCATAAGTACAACAGGACACCCTTACGTGTAGCTATTCAGCCACGCTGCATTTTCCACTCTTCTACGGTGTTTGCCTTGTTCGCGCCGCTTCCGACATCTCCCGGCCGACTAAAACCAAGTGTGAATACCGCTCCACAACACACCAGGTGCACCTTTCTCAGAACCACCTCTCGTTGCTCCGCTGCAAATCACGATGGACGGCCAGCTGACCGGAGCGGAGCAGTGACGACACCTGACCTGCATACCCCCGACACCGTCTGGGGACGGCCAGCTGACCTGCATACCCCCGACACCGTCTGGGGACGGTCAGCTGACCTGCATACCCCCGACACCGTCTGGGGACGGTCAGCTGACCTGCATACCCCCGACACCGTCTGGGGACGGTCAGCTGACCTGCATACCCCGACACCGTCTGGGGACGGTCAGCTGACCTGCATACCCCCGACATCGTCTGGGGACGGCCAGCTGACCTGCATACCCCCGACACCGTCTGGGGACGGCCAGCTGACCTGCATACCCCCGACACCGTCTGGGGACGGTCAGCTGACCTGCATACCCCGACACCGTCTGGGGACGGTCAGCTGACCTGCATACCCCCGACACCGTCTGGGGACGGTCAGCTGACCTGCATACCCCCGACACCGTCTGGGGACGGTCAGCTGACCTGCATACCCCGACACCGTCTGGGGACGGTCAGCTGACCTGCATACCCCGACACCGTCTGGGGACGGCCAGCTGACCTGCATACCCCAGACACCGTCTGGGGACGGCCAGCTGACCTGCATACCCCCGACACCGTCTGGGGACCGTCAGCTGACCTGCATACCCCCGACATCGTCTGGGGACGGCCAGCTGACCTGCATACCCCCGACACCGTCTGGGGACGGCCAGCTGACCTGCATACCCCCGACACCGTCTGGGGACGGCCAGCTGACCTGCATAACCCCGACACCGTCTGGGGACGGTCAGCTGACCTGCATACCCCCGACACCGTCTGGGGACGGTCAGCTGACCTGCATACCCCCGACACCGTCTGGGGACGGTCAGCTGACCTGCATACCCCCGACACCGTCTGGGGACGGCCAGCTGACCTGCATACCCCCGACACCGTCTGGGGACGGCCAGCTGACCTGCATACCCCCGACACCGTCTGGGGACGGTCAGCTGACCTGCATACCCCCGACACCGTCTGGGGACGGCCAGCTGACCTGCATACCCCCGACACCGTCTGGGGACGGTCAGCTGACCCGCATACCCCCGACACCGTCTGGGGACGGCCAGCTGACCTGCATACCCCGACACCGTCTGGGGACGGTCAGCTGACCTGCATACCCCCGACACCGTCTGGGGACGGCCAGCTGACCTGCATACCCCCGACACCGTCTGGGGACGGTCAGCTGACCTGCATACCCCGACACCGTCTGGGGACGGTCAGCTGACCTGCATACCCCCGACACCGTCTGGGGACGGTCAGCTGACCTGCATACCCCGACACCGTCTGGGGACGGCCAGCTGACCTGCATACCCCGACACCGTCTGGGGACGGTCAGCTGACCTGCATACCCCCGACACCGTCTGGGGACGGCCAGCTGACCTGCATACCCCCGACACCGTCTGGGGACGGCCAGCTGACCTGCATACCCCCGACACCGTCTGGGGACGGCCAGCTGACCTGCATACCCCCGACACCGTCTGGGGACGGTCAGCTGACCTGCATACCCTCGACACCGTCTGGGGACGGTCAGCTGACCTGCATACCCCGACACCGTCTGGGGACGGTCAGGGACGGCCAGCTGACGTGAGCGGAGCAGTGAACCACACATCAGTGTACTCCCGACACCGTCTGGAGTCAGGGAGCGGGTCGTCACTGGACGATGCATGGGGGCAGGTCGCCACTGTACGGTGCAGAGATGGACGGTGCGAGGGAGCCGGTCACTCACGTGGCGCCATGTGCATACCAAACTAGGCGTCTCTGCAGTGAAAGCGCTTCAATGCTGATGTAGCCACGACTGCAGCATAAAAATACGGGAGAAACCGTGAGCCGACCCTGAGAAGAACGCGGCCTATGATGACAATACTTAGCCATCGATGGCCGCTGATGACAACACAGCTGAGCAGTGCGCATAGCCAACCACTGCTGGTAATAACACGCCACCGTGACTACGAATGGCCACTGGTGCCACGTGAGTAGCTGGTCAACTGTGACCACAACGGACCGCTACCAGCCACAACTGACCTCTGTTGAACACTTGTGGACGTGGCTCACCTCCGCTGCCCAGGAATAACCACGCCTGGCCGTTGGTGGTCGGAAATAACCACACATAAACTACGTAATTGTTGAACATGAATTGTGCGTGTGTGCGTGTGTTAGTGTGTGTGCACGCGTACGATTGCGTGTGTGTATGTAATGTGAGTGCGTGCAAACGTACGCACTTGCGCGCGTGTGCTTGTGTGCATGCAGGTGTGTTCGTGAGCATGGGTCGGTGAAATACCGGATGCCAGATGTTCCATTACTTTGGCTGACAGTGATAGGCTGAATGTTTGACGGTTGACGCTCAGGCATACCTACGTTAGCACGAGTGCCTGGATCGTGAAAAAAAACGGACGCACTACAAGAGAAGTTTGACAACTGACTTTAACTCGCGTGCCTCTTGTCTTTCTTAATGCCTTGTTCTACTCCTGTAGCCATGCATAATATAATGCAGTAGTAGTAGTAATGCGTCCTATATGTGTCTTTACTTACCATTCGGATGATATTGTGTTTTCATGTTCGCTTATCCAGTGTTTACGAAGACCCACTCCGTTCGAAGACAGGACGCATGCATTACTACTACGACATTGCATTATGCATGGCTACAGAAGTAGAACAAGGCACAAAGAAAGACAAGAGGCACGCGAATTAAAATCGGTAGTCAAACTTCTCTTGTAGTGCGGCCGTTTTTCACGATCCAGGTACTCGTGCTAACGTAGGTATGCCTGAGCGTCAACTGTCAAGCACATAGCCAGAGTAATGGAACCATCTGACATCCGGTATTTCACCGGAAGTGACGTGTCAACGCTGTGGTAGATAATACCATGCGACACGTTCCGAACCATGACCATATCTGTCACCACACTAAGCTGTGGTGGATAATACCATGCGACACGTTCCGAACCATAACCATACCTGTCACCACACTAAGCTGTGGTAGATAATACCATGCGACACGTTCCGAACCATGACCATATCTGTCACCACACTAAGCTGTGGTAGATAATACCATGCGACACGTTCCGAACCATGACCATATCTGTCACCACACTAAGCTGTGGTAGATAATACCATGCGACACGTTCCGAACCATGACCATAGCTGTCACCACACTAAGCTGTGGTAGATAATACCATGCGACACGTTCCGAACCATGACCATATCTGTCACCACACTAAGCTGTGGTAGATAATACCATGCGACACGTTCCGAACCATGACCATATCTGTCACCACACTAAGCTGTGGTAGATAATACCATGCGACACGTTCCGAACCATGACCATATCTGTCACCACACTAAGCTCTCGACGCTGTAACAAACGGGAACATGCCTCGCGCATACTTCTATCACAGCGGCCACGTTTTGCTTCACGTTTTCCTTATAGACCAACCTTAAATGTATTCGGGGAGGCGGGAGTGGTGCGGAAAACGTTCCCCGAATGCTTTGGAAATATACATTGTTAAATACATTGGAATACATTATAAATACTTTGTAATATACAATAAATACATTGATCTCCTTCACCTTTTCTAGGGAAGAACATTTTTTCATTGTTTGTGACCTAGATTTTCATAACGTTTGTCTAAATGAAGTATGCAGTGATGTGTACCCGCCACCCACGTTGGCCTGGCTTTGGATATGCTGCTCAAGTACACCAAAGTACATTGACATGCAAATATATTTTCTTTTGCCTATTCCCTGAATATTTCTGTTGAATTGTTTTCCGGCATCACCATTTACCTGATGATCTGGAGAAAACCGCCTACCCACCAGGAAGAAAACCGTTCATCTCCCCTAATGGTGACGTTATCCATGCATACGTACTGTGCTGAAATAGCTATATACTGTGCATCAACTGAAATGTCAGAATCGGACCTAAACTAGCCGCTGAGTGTCGCACAATCCTTCACGTTACGACCGATTCACAGTCGCAGATGTAAACAGGATAGCAAGATCGAATCACGTGCCATGGGAAAATAGGTAACGAGGTCAATGATGAACGCTGGCGGTGGGCAGTGACAGCAGTCGAGGCGAGTCAGCCTTGTCAGGCGTGACGGCCGATGTCTCGTGCCCGTGACCGCCGGCTCAGAAGCAGACCTCTCCCCTCCCCTGTCATAAACAGTCCCATCCCCGAGACAGCCGAGACAGCCAATCAGCAGGAAGCCCTGAGCACGGGCACAGCCGGGATTTTCTTAAGGGGGCCCGACCAAAACAAATGTCATGAAACAGAGGCCTCTTTCGGCACTCTCCGTGCGCCAAAGCGAGTCTAAACATCCATGGAAAGCCCGCGCGAGCTGCCCAATAATACTTGGGCAGTAGTGCCACACCACGTCAGATGCGGCAGCGGCTGATTTGACTTCAGGTGTAAGCATTACAAAAAAGGTACAGTTAAATTCTTCATGTTTCCTTTTGTTTTGAAGTTGTTTAGGTTTAACGGTTATTTTCTTCATTTACGATAATTTTACTTTGCGGTAATCATGACCTATTTGGAGGGATAGAGGAATGGTAAACCAATTACACAGTCCCATTCCAGCGTCCAATCTTGTTAGTCACGTAACGCAGCCTTTGGTCGTCAGTTAGTTAGTTATTTGGGCTTTAGGACGCGTCGACTGCTGTGGTCACTTTGCGCCCATTTTGCGCCTTTGGTCGTCGACATCCTTTGCACACCGATCGTATTTCGACAGCCTTCTCATTGGAAGAGCGGGGGGGGGGGGAGTGCAGCTGTAATTGAGGCATATATTTCAGAAATCATATCCATACCGAGGTCGTATCCATGCAGAGACCATATCCATGCAGAGACCATATTTAACGTGTGATAATGAGATATCTGGGATGACCATTTTTTAAAAACAATTAAGGAGCTTTCGGAGCTCCTAGGAGCTCCGTCGTCAGATAGTATATACCATCTGAAAAGGGTCATCCCAGATATATCATTATCATTCTTATAAATTATGTAATATGTCTCTGAAAGATTTAATCATATTTAACGTGTTGGTTGCCACAATGAAAATCCCCGTGGTATCCGATTCTTACACCTTGGGTCGGCCAGTGGCACCGTTGTTGTACGGTGTGGGCTGTACTGTGGCGATGTTGTTGTGTGTAGTGTGGGCTGTACTGTGGCATCGTTGTTGTACAGTGTGGGCTGTAATATCGCGCCGTTGTGTGGTGTGGGCTGTAATATCGCGCCGTTGTTGTGCAGAGTGGGCTGCACTGTGACGTCGTTGTGGTGTAATGTGGGCTGTACTGTAGCGTAGTTGTGTAATGTGGGCTGTACTGTAGCGTAGTTGTGTAATGTGGGCTGTACTGTAGCGTAGTTGTGTAATGTGGGCTGTACTGTGGCGTAGTTGTGTAATGTCGGCTGTACTGTGGCGTAGTTGTGTAATGTGGGCTGTACTGTAGCGTAGTTGTGTAATGTGGGCTGTACTGTGGCGTAGTTGTGTAATGTGGGCTGTACTGTAGCGTAGTTGTGTAATGTGGGCTGTACTGTAGCGTAGTTGTGTAATGTTGCGTAGTTGTGTAATTGGGCTGTACTGTAGCGTAGTTGTGTAATGTGGGCTGTACTGTAGCGTAGTTGTGTAATGTGGGCTGTACTGTGGCGTAGTTGTGTAATGTCGGCTGTACTGTAGCGTAGTTGTGTAATGTGGGCTGTACTGTAGCGTAGTTGTGTAATGTGGGCTGTACTGTAGCGTAGTTGTGTAATGTGGGCTGTACTGTAGCGTAGTTGTGTAATGTGGGCTGTACTGTAGCGTAGTTGTGTAATGTGGGCTGTACTGTAGCGTAGTTGTGTAATGTGGGCTGTACTGTGGCGTAGTTGTGTAATGTGGGCTGTACTGTAGCGTAGTTGTGTAATGTGGGCTGTACTGTGGCGTAGTTGTGTAATGTGGGCTGTACTGTAGCGTAGTTGTGTAATGTGGGCTGTACTGTAGCGTAGTTGTGTAATGTGGGCTGTACTGTGGCGTAGTTGTGGTGAAATGTGGGCTGTACTGTAGCGTAGTTGTGTAATGTGGGCTGTACTGTGGCGTCGTTGTGGTGAAATGTGGGCTGTACTGTGGCGTCGTTGTGGTGTAATGTGGGCTGTACTGTGGCGTAGTTGTGTAATGTGAGCTGTACTGTAGCGTAGTTGTGTAATGTGGACTGTACTGTGACGTCGTTGTGGTGTAATGTGGGCTGTACCGTAGCGTAGTTGTGTAATGTGGGCTGTACTGTAGCGTAGTTGTGTAATGTGGGCTGTATTGTAGCGTAGTTGTGTAATGTGGGCTGTACTGTAGCGTAGTTGTGTAATGTGGACTGTACTGTGACGTCGTTGTGGTGTAATGTGGGCTGTACCGTAGCGTAGTTGTGTAATGTGGGCTGTACTGTAGCGTAGTTGTGTAATGTGGGCTGTACTGTAGCGTAGTTGTGTAATGTGGACTGTACTCTGACGTCGTTGTGGTGTAATGTTGGCTGTACTGTAGCGTAGTTGTGTAATGTGGACTGTACTGTGACGTCGTTGTGGTGTAATGTGGGCTGTATCGTAGCGTAGTTGTGTAATGTGGGCTGTACTGTGACGTCGTTGTGGTGTAATGTGGGCTGTACTGTGACGTCGTTGTGGTGAAATGTGGGCTGTACTGTGACGTCGTTGTGGTGTAATGTGGGCTGTACTGTAGCGTAGTTGTGTAATGTGGGCTGTACTGTAGCGTAGTTGTGTAATGTGGGCTGTACTGTGGCGTCGTTGTGGTGAAATGTGGGCTGTACTGTGGCGCCGTTGCTATGTGCAGTGTGGGCTGCACGGTGGCGGCATTGTTGTGTGTAGTGTGATCTGTGTTGCGTAGTGCTCGTGTCACTCGACTGCACCTCGAGGCAGTCGGTCGGCTGTGTTCAACAGGCGCTCCCACCATGACAGCGCTTGTTGAATCCGGCCAGACACGAGCGTGTCGGCATCAATTATCACCCCAGCACACCGCGCACACGCCCAAAACGCTGCCAAAAACGCTGACCAAAACGCCGCCCAAAACGCCGCCCAAAACGCCGCCTGGCCTCGACACGCCCCACGACGCCGGCTGATGACCGGGAGGCTGACGGCAGACAGGCTGACGATAGGCAAGCTCATAATCAGGAGTGTGACTCCCGAAGGGTGATATCAGGGAGATTGACGGCCAGGAAGTTGACTGCCGAGAGACTGACTTCGTGATAATAATTACCCAGTGAATACCATCGGATAACGTAACACTATCTCGGGTGACGAGGCACTTCCCCGCGTGACAAGATAATTACCTAGGTGACGAGACACTTCCCCGGGTGCCGAGGAACTTCCCGGGTGATAAGCTACTTCCCAAAGTGACGAGACACTTCCCCAGATGACGAGGCACTTCCCCGCGTGACAAGATACTTTCCCGGGTGACGACACTTCCCCGGGTGACGAGGCACTTCCCCGGATGACGAAGCACTTCCCCGGGTGTCGAGACACTTCCCCAGGTGGCGAGACACTTCCCCGAGTGACAAGACAATTCCCCGCGTGACGAGGAACTTCCCCGAGTGACGAGGAACTTCCCCGGGTGACGAGGAACTTTCACGGGTGATGAGGCACTCAGCCGGGTGACGGGAAACTTCCCAGAGTATTGAGGAACTTCCCCGGGTGACGAGGAACTTCCCCGGATGACGAGGCACTTCCCCGCGTGACAAGATACTTCCCCAGGTGATGAGACACTTCTCCAGGTGACAAGATACTTCCCCGGCTGACGAGACACTGGTGCGATGAAAGAGGCGAGTCCAGCAACTTCGATGGGGGAGAGATACTATTTCTCAGGAGTGGCTTCAATGGTTTCGAAGAAAAAACACAAAGGTTGTGGTGAAATGTGGTGAGTAGTGGGGTGTGCTCGAGTGTCCTGCAGGGGCGGATTTTCCACCGAGTGACACATTCGGCTGATACATTTAAGGTGAACTTAAGGTACACTCGAACGTCACCCTGGTACATGCCCAGTTTCTGCAGGGGGCGGGAGCTCTTCTACAGAGGGACACCTTCAGCTGATAAATTTAAGGTGAAGGGTGCACTCAAACATCGCCCTGGCACATGGCCCGTGTCTGCACTTGATCCACCTGTATAAAAGGGAAAAAGGGTAAAAAAAAAAATGGTGAAAAAAAAAAAAAAAAAAATTAAATTTAAAAAAAAAAAAAATATATAGAGGAAAAAAATTTGGGAAAAAAAAAAAAAAAACATGTTAAAAAAAAAAACCAAAAAAAAAAAAAAAGAGACGGGTGACGAACACTGTCCCGAGTGGCAAGAGGCTCAAGGTAACCGGAGAAGCCAAAGCAATCGGACGGGAAAGATAGGGGACTGGCCTGCTATAGGTTCCAAATCTCTCGCAGACGTGTCTTTACGGAAGCAATTACTGATCTGGAGGAAGAGTGCGTTTGATCTTCATCTATTACTTACCCTCGACAAATACGCGCACAAAATTGCAAAGTGGTGTCAGTCAGCTTTATACTTGCACTTTAATATTGTATCAAACACTACCGGAGAGCTCTCAATAACTTACCCTATGTTTGGTCAAAACACGGCCAGATATGTATTCAAAGGGGTCTCATAATAATTTAGCGATTTCCTTAACTCCGCGTGGAGTTGCGCATTTCCTACGTAGATCCACGCATACCGACTGCATGCAACGGGATATAATAATACCTTCCGTCGCCAGTTACATATTAATTGACAAAATCACCGCTATGTGCCAGTTTGAAAGAACGGTGGATGTCACTTCTGCTGAAGTACATGGTCGGCCGAAGACGGTACGCACTGTGACGAGAACGCACAAATCGCCGACGGCCTGCCACTGCGTCAGCTGATGAGTGCAGGGAGGCGGGTGCCACCGCATATATAGCCACCGCATAGCCACCGCAGGTGTGTGGCTGCCGGCGGACGGTGGGAGTTGTGCGTGGCACTCCGTCTGGAGGCCGGCGGCCGACTGTGACGGGCCTCACTCGTGCGTGACACCGTGACACCGCCGCCAGGCATGCCGCGGCGGCGGGCGCCGTGACGACCGCCGCGGCCTGGTGCAGGTCCGCCCAGACCCACCGCCCAGACGCTACACATCCGCCTAGGCCGGATGCAGATCCGCTCATACCCACTGCCGAGACACCGGACATCCGCCCAGATTGGCTGCCGGTCCGCCTGGACCGACCCCCAGTTCGCCCAGATCTTCCTCTGATGTCCCAAGATCAGCTGCTAACTTGCCAAGATGGGTTGCTGGTCCGCCCAGGCACACTACTAAGATACCAGGCATCCGCTCACACTGGCTGCCAGTCCGCCCAGAACCACTGTCAAGACACCAGACATCTGCCCACATTGGCTGTCGGTCCGCCCAGATCCAGTCACTTTCCGCACAGATTTCTCGCTAGTCTCCCCAAATCAGCTGTCTGTGAGCGGTCCGCAAAAATTCACTGCTGCTACACCAGACACCCGTCCAGGTCAGCTGCCGATGCGTCCTGGTCGGATGGCTACCCATCCAGCTGGGCTGCTGGTCTGCCCAAGCTGCCAAGAGACTATAACCTGTCCAGATCGGATGTCCATGCACCTAGACCAGATGCTGAGCCGCCCATATCAGCGGCCGGTCCGTCCAGACCTCCCCTTTAGTCCGCTCAGATGTGCTACCAGATTTCTCAGATGTACCGCTGGCTCGCCCTGACCCACTGCCAAGAAATCGAACATTCGCCTAGACCGGCTGTCTGTCCGCCCAGATACGCTCCTGGTTCGTCCAGATGCACTGCCAGTCCTGGCAGACGCCGGTCCTCGCGGACACATCGTCGGCCCACGGGCCGAGCGGCACCTGACCGACTGTACCACTGCCTGTGGGTCACTGCCACCACAGCCGGCTCGGCGCCGGTGCAGGGTCGCCCGTGTGAATCAGCGTGTGAACACAATAGTCGGCAGAGGCCGGCGGCAGCGTCTGCCCTGCACCGGCGTCTGGTCACGAGCGTCACGGGCGTCACGTGCACGTAACGCCGCCCGCAATGGTGCGCACGGACGACTCGCGGCGTCACTGTTGTTACGCACGGGCTCGCTGGCGTGGTGTAACATCGACAGGTGAGGCACAGAGCGTACAGATTGGTGGCGTCACTCCGGAGGGCAGACGCGCTGGGATGGTGCGCAGAGAGGACCTTCTGAGCTTGGAAAAGGCACCCTAAGCCGGGAAGGGACTATCTGAGCTTTGAGAGGTCCCTTGAAGCACGACAGGGCCCTCTGAGTTGGAGAGGACCCTCTGAGCCGGGAGAGCTCTGAACCATAAACGACACCTCTGAGCCGGAAGATAACAATTTGAGTGTGGAGAGGGTCCTTTGGGCTGTGAAATGATTCTGAGGGCCTGAAAAGAGGTCTCTGAGCTTAGAGAGGGTCTTATAAGTTGACTGCTGCTGCTGCTGCCATGACACCTTGAGATATGACCGCAGCGAGGGTTTAATTACGCGTTTATTCTGCGATGTTCATCAGTTTGACCTCGGTACGTTGCACGTGCCAAAAGAGGTCAATCCATTGGTACCCTGCCCCGCCCCCCCCCCCCCCCCCACTTCTTTAATACTATCTGAGCCGTGGAGGACCGGTCCTCCACATCCCTCAGAAAACAGCTAGCCCTGAATCAGTCTCAGATATACCATGACTGGGAATGGTGCCACGGGTACTCGGGTATTGGTATACCCTGGTCATGCCATGGGTGAGCATGGTACCACGGGCACTCTGGTCCAGGGATGTTGTGGTCTTGATGTGCCCTGGTCATGCCATAGATAGGGATGGTACCACGGGTACTCCGGTCTGGGCGTGTTGTGGTCTTGGTATACCCTGGTCATGCCATGGCTTGGGACGGCCTGGTCTGGAGATACTCGGGCTGTTCCCCCACGCTCCGGGCAGTTGATCAGTCCGACACGTGGTGAGGGTGCTAGCAAATGGAGAGCTCCAGCTGCCGCCTGCAGCACAGCAGCATTGGTTGGACCAACTAGTCATGGACCTTAGGTGGAAACCAAGTATAAAGTTGGCCTTCATTGACGGGGAAATTTGTAAATTGAGCAAAATAGCATTGTATCTCAAGCTTTCGGTTCTGGACCATCGTCAGGAGTGCTGTAACACAGCAGTAGTCATGGACCGTCTGGTTTTGGTCAATGTGCCACAATGACCAATGGTCACAGCCCCATTGCCGTCAGTAAATAGCACAGATTACACTCAATTAAGGAGACAGCAGATGACGAATGGGAGCTGCTTCCGGTTCCGGCACGCGCTGCCCGTACGCCGACTAATTATTAGCTGGGTCGACCCGAGTTATTCCATCAAAGCCGGCCAATTATCAGGCTACGGGGTCCGACGGTGAACAAACGGGACCCAATCAATCCGATGCCACAGTGCAGAAGCCAATCATGGCCTCCAGATGCGCCCAGTGAGCCAATATCACAGCCAGCCAGTGCAGTGAAATCCTTCAGAGACCCAGCCCTTCACACAGCGCAGCTATATCTCACACCCGGCAGCGGTGTGCCACAACCGGCAGCAGTGTGCCACTACCGGCAGTGGTGTGCCACAACCGGCAGTGGTGTGCCACTGCCGGCAGTGGTGTGCCACAACCGGCAGTGGTGTGCCACAACCGGCAGTGGTGTGCCACTACTGGCAGTGGTGTGCCACAACCGGCAGTGGTGTGCCACTGCCGGCAGTGGTGTGCCACAACCGGCAGCAGTGTGCCACAACCGGCAGCAGTGTGCCACACCCGGCAGTGGTGTGGCACAACCGGCAGTGGTGTTCCACAACTGGCAGCAGTGTGCCACACCCGGCAGCGGTGTGCCACAAACGGCAGCAGTGTGCCACAACCGGCAGTGGTGTGCCACAACCGGCAGTGGTGTGCCACAACCGGCAGTGGTGTGCCACAACCGGCAGTGGTGTGCCACAACCGGCAGTGGTGTGCCACAACCGGCAGTGGTGTGCCACAACCGGCAGCAGTGTGCCACAACCGGCAGCAGTGTGCCACACCCGGCAGTGGTGTGGCACAACCGGCAGTGGTGTTCCACAACTGGCAGCAGTGTGCCACACCCGGCAGCAGTGTGCCACAAACGGCAGCAGTGTGCCACAACCGGCAGTGGTGTGCCACAACCGGCAGTGGTGTGCCACAACCGGCAGTGGTGTGCCACAACCGGCAGTGGTGTGCCACGTCCGGCAGCAGTGTGCCACAAACGGCAGCAGTGTGCCACACCCGGCAGCAGTGTGCCACACCCGGCAGTGGTGTGCCACAACCGGAAGCGGTGTGCCACAACTGGCAGCAGTGTGCCACAACTGACAGCAGTGTGCCACAACCGGCAGTGGTGTGCCACAATCGGCAGTGGTGTGCCACACCCGGCAGCGGTGTGCCACAACTGGCAGCAGTGTGCCACAACCGGCAGCGCTGTGCCACATCCGGCAGCGGTGTGCCACAACTGGCAGCAGTGTGCCACAACAGGCAGCGGTGTGCCACAACCGGCAGCGGTGTGCCACAACAGGCAGCGGTGTGCCGCAACCGACAGTGGTGTGCCACAACAGGAAGCGGTGTGCCACAACAGGCAGCGGTGTGCCACAACCGACAGTGGTGTGCCACAACCGGCAGTGGTGTGCCACAACCGGCAGTGGTGTGCCACAACCGGCAGTGGTGTGCCACAACCGGCAGTGGTGTGCCACAACCGGCAGTGGTGTGCCACTGCCGGCAGTGGTGTGCCACAACAGGCAGCAATATGCCACCCGTTGGAACACAAGGCGGTTCAAAGATGTTATTTAGAGAACAATATTTAGAGAGTCTCCGCTTTATATTCGTACGTCGACACCAAGAAATGGGAAGAAATGGCATGCAACGATGAGCTGATATGCAATGAATTGCTTTCCAACTGGCGAATGCAAATTACTTACTCTGCTCACCGCTTAGAAGAGACAGCAATTTGGAAATGCTACACTGTTGATTTACGTTCGGCGCGTGGGATAAAACTGAATTATAAACACCACACCCTCGCCTAAACGAGAAAGATGCATTGACATCTGAAGCATAACGGTACATATGTCATATATACGGCATACACGGAATATATGTCAGCTGGTTCAGAGGCACCATCTTCTTGCCACCAGATATTACAGGAATTCACACTTCAAGTTTTTGGGATTGAACTAAGCTTATCTTGATTAGCAGCTCTCGAACAGGCAATGTTTGGACGGGACTATGGCTAAGCTGGCCACCATCAATGGCATGATATGTTCATTATATCGCCAAACAAACACCCCAAATTTTGCTTACACTTGGCGCTTGCCATCATGCCTACTCTAACGCTATCTGGCGAAGAAATATCGATATTGGTGCACTCTCAGGCTACCAATTCAAGCATTCAACATTGTTTTCGGAAAATAATCAAGAATGCGACTTCGAATGGTTCCAAGATAAGATCGCAAATGTGGGACAATTTCCTCACACACAAGTTCCTTTGTTCAGCCTATGGCCGACCAGCCGGTAGTCACGGCCTCACAGTTCACGGATATGGTCCTCCTTTAAACATATCAATATCGCTTGGTCCGGCGGGCGGCATGCCTTGAGGGCACGCCCGAGGTGCCATCGGATCAGCACGGATCCGATACATCTGAATAGACCTCACTGTGCGTACCCGTACTCGCTGTGCGTACTCGCTGTACAACGGCGAGCCGTAAATCTTCCTTGAGCGCTTCCCCACACCATGCGTCATTCAGCATAATCTGGCTTATTTCAGCACCGCCCACTCCCACTCCGATCGGCACTCACCGGCTTTGCAGGCGGTGCACGAGACGGACGACATGACCGAAGTCTCGATCTCGCGGTACACCTGTTTGAGGTCGAACAGGCTGACCGCCTTGCTGAGGAAGGCGGGCAGCATGCGCCCCTGCCGGTTGACGCCGTAGCCGGCCGGGTCGCGCGCGCGCTCGGCCAGCTGTAAGTCGATCTCCCGCTGGATGGCGGTGAAGTTGAGCTGGCTGACGTCGGACAGGCGCAGCTGGCCGTCTGGCCGGCCGGCCCGGCCGCCCGACACGGTGACGCGCGCCTTGAACAGGTGACTCAGCTCGTTCGACAGTCTGTACTGGGACGGCGCGATGCGGTGCGAGTCGGTCGGTCTGGCGCGTGCTTCCGGCGCGCCGGCATCGCCGCCGACCCGCCGTGCTGGCCGGACGGCGGCATTGGGCGCGGCTCGAGACGAGACGGGACTACCTGCCGAGACAACATGTCCCGGTCAGACCAGATCGCAGCCGGGGAAGAGTGCATACATGCATGCATACATACATATACACATACATACATACATACATGCATACCAGGGAAGGCAACAACCGGGTAGGGTAAACGGTGCATACATGTATACATACATACACGCCAGGAAAGGCATCAGCCGGCCAAAACTAGATTATAAAATGCCAGTGGTGGCCAAAATTGGCTTTGACCAGTGAAAGTCAATACCGCCTAACCTGCATGGTCAAGCCTCTTTGCAATAAGTTGGAGGGTTGGTTGGTTATTGGTTTT